>JASKGO010001652.1:0-46853 GCA_030556065.1 Holobus sp. GC000080
TGATGGGGATGCCTACCCAAACACCACTACCCATATCTTGCCGGTCGTGGGGATCGAACCCATGACCACCGGTATAGAAACCGAGAGTTCGGACCACTGAGCCACGGGCCCGGCTCAAAAGAGAAATATTTAAATAAAAAATTATACACGCACAATCGCCGGCGTTTGTATTGCCGACTTGCGTCACTCGAATAACCAGATTCGAAATCGAAAAACGGATAATTATCGTTAAATTTATTTAGGAAATAGAAGCGGAGAATGTAAATTTCCAACGAAGACGAAAACGTCAAAGGTTTCCCATTTCGGGACGAAAAAGATAAATAAAAGTTTCCGTCTTGACGACATTTGATAGGCGGCGCTCATATTGTTTTTCATTTTTTATTTTTTTGTATTATTTAATAGGATCCTCTAATGCACACGGAAAACTTGCTATTGAAATTAAGTTCAAAAATCTTCCATTGTGGTAGGCCGCACAAAAACTTACCGAGATTCCATCAAATTACAGGGCACCTAATGTGCTAGTTCGCTCGCGTTAATTACGCGCTCGTAAAATCACTCTCCGAATGCGTGTTACGTAATTTTCTTCGTGTTACTGGGTGTCCCATTGAAATTTACCGATTGTGGCACTTAATTTTTGCCCAGTTTATCTATCGCACGCCAATTTCAAGCGAACAACACTGAAACACTTCGCTGTTTTCAATAACGAGCCGCGGTTGCCATGGAAAATTCGCAACTTTATCGGCGGCCATCATTAATTTTATTGTTGATGGTAAAAACAAAAGAGGAACGAAATAAAGAACAAAAATTGTTATATAAACTCATTGATTTATTGATGCGATTATTATTTTAGTGAGTGTAAAAAGAATGGTCAGCAATGACAATGAGAAAACCATTTTGGCATTATAAAAACAAAAAAACAGCTTGTGCTTTCGTTACAAGAAGTGGCCAATGCTATACTGCAACAATACATGAAAACAATTAAAAAATTAATAAATAAATAACAGCATCGTTGCATCAGTGCTATCGGACAAAAGAAAAAACAAATGATTTAACAGGCAAAGATAAGAAACAAATGCATTCATAAATAATTAACGTGTCATCAAATAAATAATACTTAAAAGTAATGAAATGAACGATCGCGATCGATCATTCGATTTTGTTGTCGAGTGTGTGACTAGAACGATAACGGATGGACGTCGGATGGGTGGCGGGCGAGACTACTGTTCCATCCAGGAGTTCGCGCTGGAACTCTGGTTCTTCACTTTGATGTTGAATTGCTTGAGGGTGGCTTCGAGGGCGGCTTGGTTACCGGAAAAGTAGGCGGAGATGGCGTTGTGAAAGAGCAGCAGCTGCTTGTGCATCACCTTGATGCGGTTCTCGTCGAGGAACTTCAGCTTGACGGCCACCTCCGAGCGCAGCTTCATGAACTGCTGCCGGTGCAGCTCGTAGCCCTTCTGCGCCTCCTCCAGGTCTATCGAGCCGTCCGCCTTCGTCGACATCGACTCCAGGTCGGACCTGTAGGCGTCGTACTCGATGCGCGCCGCCTCGTACTGCTTGATGCTCTGCATCGTGTCCTCCATCGTCTTGTTGCACAGCGTGCTCACCGACGACGTGAAGAAGTTGAGGGCGCCGAGCAGCGTTTCGCCGTTCTTCGTCAGATTCCGTTGCGTCTCCGAGTTGTACATGAACTCCTCCTGCAGCTCCGGCGATTTTTGAGCCAAGTCCGAGAAAGCCTCTCCTAAGGCATGCTGCAAACATCATTTTTTATTTGTTTCCGTTTTGTTTGTTGAAAACGTTATAAAAGCGACTTACTTGGGTCTGAACTACGTTGTAAAAATGATTATTTAAAGCTCGCGCAAGACGCAAGATGTTCACGTACTTTTTCTGCGTGTCCCGAAGGCATTCGATTTGGTTTTCTAATTCTGCACGACACAAAATCAATACCAACAGTTCAGCGATTTAAACTTATCAGAGATAAATGGTATTTAAGGGGTTTTAGGATTATTATACCTGTGTCTACAGTTCTTGAGCTTTTGCCTAGAATTTCGAACATGATCTGCTTGGTGCACTTATAAGTGGATATCGACCAGTTCTTTAGGTTTTCTATTCTGGAATTGCTCCGGTAAAGAGCCGAACTGGATTGTTGGGCCTCCGGTGCGGAACTGGGGGTTAAGATGGCCGGAGAACTGGTACTGTTTGAGAGGGTCGCCGAAGCCGGCTTGCCGTGCTGATTGCTCTCGTCGTTGGAGCCCTTCCGGCTGTTGCCGCTGGCCTCCTTGAGCATTTCGTGGATGCTGGTTCGTTCCGACGTGCTCGATTTCATAGTACTCATTTCTGTTCCTATTAATTAGCGCAAAAAAATTATCAATGTGGAACCACAAGTGTTCGTTGTACACTGCTTTCCTACAGTCTGCAATAAAACAAGTGAATGGTTTGTTCAGTGAAACAAAACAAAAATGTGGCGAATTGCAGTGTACTTAATTACCTGTGTTTGTTTGCCAAGTATGCGAAAACAATATAAAAAAGTAATAATTGAAAAGCCGAATTGTTTTATTATGGATTGTTGTCGACCACTGCCTGACACTTGACAGTTATGGATTTTGCGGATCGCAGACGGAAAAGCCGGCTCGTTTATTGGTTGAAACCAATGGCAACCGTGGCATAAACAATCGTTTTATTTGTTGCATTCGCCCGGCCGACTTTGATTATCGCAATTTCGTCGCGTCCGTCGCGGAAAAATCGCAAAACAAGTGTTTGCCCCTAGCGGCCGAGTCGCGAACTAGGAAAAACGTCTGTCATTTGTCGAAATGAAAAACACCTTGTCGCGTTCGTAAGGTCACATCACAACACCACACCGATTAGTTTTGTGTTGCTGCGGGTTTTGTTTTCAGGAGCACACGCACACGTTCGACGTGGCAAAGCGAATTTCCCACATTCGGGGACCACAATTTCAGTTTTCCGTTCCCTCAAAGAGAAGTCCAGACGATGGGTCTCACGATTTCCAGCGTGCTGACCAAGCTGTTCGGCAAGAAACAAATGCGCATCTTGATGGGTAAGGTTATGTGACTCAGAATCGCTTTTGTTCACTTGCGTTCGAAGGCAATTAAAGTTTTCCCGTTTTATTAAACGCAATTAACCACTTTACGAACCGTTGGCGTTTTCAGTGGGACTGGACGCTGCCGGCAAAACGACCATTTTATACAAACTGAAGCTCGGAGAGATCGTGACGACAATTCCCACGATCGGATTCAACGTCGAGACTGTAGAATACAAAAACATTTGTTTCACTGTCTGGGACGTCGGTGGCCAGGATAAAATTCGATTGCTGTGGCGCCACTACTTCCAGAACACTCAGGGCCTCATATTCGTCGTCGATTCGAACGATCGGGAGCGGATCGGCGAGGCCCAAAGAGAACTGCAAAATATGGTATGGAAAAATCATTCGTTTAATTTGCAAACTAATTTCAAACTATCGATTAACTGATTCAGCTTCAAGAGGACGAATTGCGCGATGCCGTCCTGCTGGTCTTTGCCAACAAGCAAGACCTGCCCAATTCCATGAACGCTGCGGAGCTCACTGATAAATTAGGTTTGAATAGTATACGTAATCGTCACGTAAGTATAGTGGAACTCTGACAGAACCATTCGTTTCATCGTTGCCGTTTCAGTGGTACATCCAATCCACTTGTGCCACCCAAGGAAACGGTCTGTACGAGGGATTAGACTGGCTTTCCAATGAATTGGCCAAGAAATGAACGCCGGGGCTGCGCTACATTTTTCATAATACTTCTTTCTCCTATAGGATCCTAGTTAATAAGGTTACTACTAAATTCGAAACGTGCCGAATGCTTTCCGGGTCTCTGCACCCGTGGCTTCTAAACGAAAATATCAACAAAAGAAAAATGAAAGCACCGGGAAGGCATTCGCGCACCGGAAAAAACCCTTGAGTTCTTATATTGCTCTTTGTGATTTACATATTATGTAATAATTTAATAATTATATTAACTGAATGTACGAACGGCTTTTCGATTGTGCCCGCTAAATGAAAGAGAAACGTGCGATAATTTTTTTTTTTTTTTTTTCTGCAAGCTCATATAAACCTTTTAATTAAACTTTTAGCAACGAATTACAAAATGAAAATCAGTGTCAGTCCACTTTGTTAAGATTATAGATGAATAACTTGGTCTATTGTGCGTAGACTCTGTTTGGGAGTTCCAAAAAAACAAACAACATGCCCACAATACCCTTCAGCAAACAATACGTCTTTCATTATATACATAACACGATTTTATTAACAATGTTGTGGTGTTAAAAAAATATGCAACGCATCTCTAATTGGTTCTTAGTTGATAGTCGCCGTTTTGCGTTATGTAACGCACCCACGGCAGAGCCTGGTAGCCGCTCTTCTCGATGATCTTCAGATATCGTACCTGAAAAACAGCATTTTATTCACTACAAACAGGCAAAACTATTCTTTCCGTTTTAGAGAAGTTTTTGCAGTTAAGACAAGGAAAAAAAAGCAACCACACCCAACCAAGTTATCATATTTCACCCGACTTATGACGTGGCTAATTCACTGCAGGAAAGTCCGGCAACACTTGGTGTTCGGTTGGTTTGTCAAGTAAAGAGTCAGGTGCGCAGTACTGACCTGTATTCCAGAGGTAGTGAAGTAGGGAATTTCGAATTTGACTTGGATGGGCGGCTTGCCCTCCGTGTCCTCGCACTCGACGCTGGGCAGTCCAAAGTGCGCCCGCATCAGGTACTCCTTGCCGCCGGGGAACGACTTGATCGACCACGTGATGGCGTTCTGTTCCGGGGCGTACTTCACGCTGCCTATCGAAGTCTTGAACTTGGGCGAGTCCGCGTCGCCGGGCACCGGAATAACGATCTCCACGTTGTTGGCGGTCGAGCGGCGCTTGAACTGCGACTTCGCCTTGATCATGTACTCGACGCGACTGTGAGCGTGCCGTTCGATCACAGATTCTATCCAAATCAATGGCTTCACCTGCGAGAAACATAAGAAGGAGTTACGTGAAACCACACACTTGCAATCCCCAGGTAACCTAGACAAGCATTTTGTTTTTCTGGCTCTTTCATTTGTTTTTGTTTGATTGATTGTTTCTTTTTTCGATTGAACTGATTATAAAAAATGAGTTAGTTACATGTGTGTTAAGTCTGTAGGACATCAATTCGAATTCGCCGTCGGGCGGAATGAACGAGATGGTCCTGTCGGTTTCGAAGCGCGACAGTCGCACGCACTGGTGGAACTTGACGTCCTCCAGCTCGACGCTCTTCGACTTGCCGCGGCCGGTGCTCTCGAAGAGGACCTTATCGTTCAGTCCCAGGCGCAGCTCCGGCATGCCCGACAGGTAGACGCGCATCTTGATGGCGCCGACGATCTCGCTGCGGAGGACCGTCGCGTTCGCGTTGGCCAACAGATTGACGGACTCGATGACGTCGAGGAACACCTCGTTTTTCCGATACTTGATGCCCTCGGAGCGCCACGAGACCGCATTGGTCACGGCCATCGGGATGCGCGGCTGGATCTCCAGCTTGTGGCCCTCCTGCGTTATGTACTCCTGCAGGATCTTGCTGTCGGTCGTCTGCGGGTAGCCGAAGTCCAGCAGTTCGTCGAGCAGCTCGTAAATCACGACGAAATTGTCTCTAATACTTTCCTCCTCCAGCTCTTTGAAATACTCAGTCATCACTTGAACTATTTTGTGCAGGAACACGAAGACGAGCGCCACGTTCGCGTTCTTCTTTGTTATACTAACGATGTACAGATTATTGGTCTTAATGTATGCGAAAGTGGTGTCGCCGGCCTGCAGGATCGGCGTCAGCAAACTCTCCTCTTCCTTCTCCATCAACAAAGGCATGAACTTCTCTATGACTCCCATATCGATATCGCCGCGGTAATTGCGCGATATCAGCACCTAGGGGGACAGCATTACTCACAACAGCGGTCACCATTGGTACAGTATACGCACCTTTCCTTTAACGTCTAAAATAAATATTGCTGAGGATGACATGTTTCTAACCATTAATGTTTTGCAGGTGCTAAACAGGAAAAATATTGCACACAGGCACTCTCAGCGGCCCGCACGCATGGGGGCTGCCGATTGCTTATAAAATAACCGATAACAACAATTCGGGGACTACAAATACAATCTTTCGTTTCTCGCTTTTATCGTGCCATTTTCAACAACACACACCTTTTGCTCTGCGTTCGTTCGACCCACGACGAGACACACACAAAAAAACAGCCGAACACCTTTGATTTTGACAGCGTCTGACAGAACCTACGTCAACAAACCGAAATCCACATCGGTTGAATCATTCGCATCGGTATTTCCACCGAAAACATGTTATTTTTCGTTGCGAAAAACAACATTCCACAGTTCGCACGTGAGAAAATCCATCGCGCGTTCGATTTTAATTGATAAGTCTCGCGGTTCGTTTGACGGCGTCTGGTGGCAGCAGTGATTCGCTGTTGATGTGGCACAGCGGTTAGTTTGAATGCATACGCAGACAGCTTAATCGTTTATTGATAAATTTGCCATTTTCCAGCAGAAGAGAAAATCTAGAAAAGCCTATTTCTCGTTGCTGGGAAAACCGGACGAATCGCATGGCAGAGCAGGCGAAAATCGCCTAATTGCAGAGCGGCCGAGCGCTCGTGCGAAGAGTTCAGGGCTGCCACCCTCCGCGCCTTAAGAAAACATTCGATCCCACCGATTTACCCATCATGCAACATGAGTGGGAGTGAGTCTGTCCGTCAGGTCCGCTGGTCGGTGTTTCTTTCGCAGCCAGTGCTAGCAGAATTTAACGAAATTCCCGATAACAACAGTTCCGGCGATTCTTCAATGAAACGGAGCGCGGAAACCTGGTGCGGCCCATTGTGCGTGTCCACCGTGCGGATGTGATGAGTGCAAGCTGCCCATCCGGACGAGCAGCGGTATTCGTGCTTCTGCAGCGGCGGCCCTTTTGGTGACGTAGTCTCCATTACAAAAGCTGCCGTGCCTCTCAATTATCGTTCGCTCCGTGCGCTGCGAAACTCGAAAACAACTAAAGGTACGCTCCCGGCGGCGCAAGGTAAAAATCATTGCGAGGGGTTTTCGTCCTCTGAAAGACGCCACTCGCACGTCCGATAATTTGATAATCGTAGGTCGAGTGCGGGTTCATTAATTCCCTTATGCGTATCATTAAAGTACTGAGGACTTGTAGTAGCAGTATGTAAACAGAATTCGCCCCGCCCCGTACGTACTCCCGCTATTATCATTATTGTCATTCGCGATTATTAGTTCTTCGGCCCTTTTGCAATTAAATAATTAACGACAAAACCGGAAAGCCAATTTCGCTGCATCGCATCGGGCGCGTTCGAATGACACTTTCATCCAAACCTCTCTGTTATTTATTTTGTTGTTGTTTCCCTTCTTTTGATTACGTTTTGTTTTTCGTCTGTTTTTAGAATGAATCCGAATGGCTAAGAGTCGGTAAACGGAAGTAGATATTGGATATAGATCAGAACGTACGTTTCTTTCGACCAGGTATTACCAATGCCTATTGTTGAATTTCTATTTGCATTTGAATGAACCACTAATCTTACCGATAATTCTTCCATGGATTGCTTGCAACGACAGCTCTTTTGTTTCTTTTTTGTTTTGTTTTAGAGAGCAATTAGAGTAGAGTAATTGTGGTATCAGTCTTTCGGATCAAGGGGGCGCGGTTCGCTTTAAAACAATTGAGAATTTAATCAAATCAAGTAAAAATAATAAGGAAACAATCCCAGCACACCTGATAAAATGCTCACTAATAATCTCTGTATTGGCTACCGCACTAAAATGCAAGTCTTTCTTTTTAGACTTGAGAATCTCTAATAAGATGTTGCTAATATAATTGCATGTTCACAAGGGATACTAAATAAAAGTACACGATGTCTACTAACCAGCTCGTCGATTCATGTTTGTAAGTACTCTCCAGAACTAATATCATCGTTTATTTCCTCATAATTTTTCATTCATTACTCACCGATTAATCTTTTTCATAACAATGCAGTCGTTGCATATTGCACGAACGTTTTTCCATTGTATTTTATTTTTCTTTCGAATCGTTCTTACTTCTGATTGCGAATTATCAAGCTTGTTTCGTCATCGATAGGTTGGTGAATCGGAGAGTAGAACAGAAACAGGAGCACACCATCACCCATACCCAAATCACACAAAGGTACGCGCATTTCTGATTCGTTTGCACAACCAGTTTGTCTCTCGTGTCTCGCATTATGTTATCATTATTATTCGATCCATTGTTAAAACTTTGCGTTTTTCATCATCGTTTCATTTTTGTTTTTTAGGAGAATATTGGCAGATAAAGGCCCCGAAATGCAGCATTACAAGTAAGTAGTATAAGGTAGCCTCTAGTTAAGGGCACCCAGTGCATTCTCAGACCCTTTGAAACCGTCGCAAATCGATGTTTTTTGTCCTTGCTGTCAAGTTACGATCTTCTCAGAGGTTGTCATTCGATTAGTGTAACTGATTGCGTGTGTGTGTTACGTTTTGCAATAGGGGACCGGGACCGGATACGGGTGTCAATGAGAGCGTCTACCATAGCCATAGCAATGGTCACTCGGAGCACTCGCCCAACTCTAGCCATATGTCGGTGCACAGCGATGAGCCGCTGGTAAGGAGTCACAAGCAGCAAACGACGCAGCAGGTGACCACTGTCACGAAAGTGGTTCGCGAGGTCCAGCAGCTCGGCGCAGACGGTTCCCAAGGAGAGTACGTGCCGGTGCCACTGGGCGCGTATCCGCATCAGGGACACGGCCACAGTCAGTACGTGGATTATATGGAACAGCCGACGCATCACATGTATTCACAATATCACCAGCACCCGCACTATCAAGACTACGAGCACTACGCTCCCAATCCTTACGGAGCCTATATGGGATATCCTGCCGGCACGGAACGACCGGCAACACCTCCTAGTCCCAGCGAGCACAGCGGCGCCCCTTCGCCCCTACCTTTGGCCGCTCAGACGGGCACGCCCTACCTGAGCGCCGGCTACGACGAACTGCCGGAGCACTACAGAGTAACCCCATCGCCCGGCGGCCCCATCATCGATCCCTATCAGGACGACCCAGCCGTCGTGTACGGCTACGTGTCGTCGTCACCGTACGGAACGGCCGTCAGCCACCCGGGTCCCACGTACGATTCGCGACCCTACGAGGAGGGACTGAACGGTCCCGTGCCCGTCACTGCCCCCATCCGCGTCTTCGAGGACGACGAACTGCAGAAGCACATCGGCAAGATGTCCCTGCACGGCCACAACATGGGCATGACCGCCCACAATAGGGCTGCCCACGGCATTGCGTCGCCGGGCAGTGTCGGAGGAGACGACGACCAAAGAGGGATGCGCTGGAGGGATCCCAACCTCACCGAGGTGATCGGCTTCCTCAATCATCCCAACAACGTGATCAAAGCGAACGCGGCGGCCTATCTGCAGCATCTCTGCTACATGGACGATCCGAACAAGCAGAAGACCAGAGCGCTGGGAGGAATACCGCCTCTGGTGAAGCTGCTCGGACACGAGAGTGTCGAAGTTTACAGGAACGCCTGCGGGGCGCTCAGAAATCTCTCGTACGGCCGACAGAACGACGAGAACAAGAGGGCGATCAAGAATGCCGGCGGCATACCCGCTCTGATCAATCTGCTGAAGAAGTCGAACGAGGCGGAGATCAAGGAGCTCGTGACCGGTGTCATATGGAACATGTCCTCGTGCGAGGACCTCAAACGTTCCATCATCGACGACGGCGTCGCCGTCATCGTTTCTTACATTATTATTCCGCACTCCGGATGGGATGCTCAAGGGAATTCCGGCGAAACCTGTTGGTCGACGGTATTCAGAAACGCGTCCGGAGTTCTGCGCAACGTTAGTTCCGCGGGCGAATACGCCAGGAAAAAGTTACGGGAATGTGATGGGCTTATTGACGCGTTGTTGTTTGTTGTACGCTGTGCCATAGATAAGTCGAATATAGGCAATAAGATTGTAGAGAATTGCGTTTGTATCTTAAGGAATTTATCGTATCGATGTCAGGAAGTCGAAGATCCCAATTACGATAAGAATCCTCTTCCTACACAAAGCCGTGTGGCAGCTACTAATTCCAAAGGTTCGAACGAATCGATAAACGATAGTTAAATAAAAAAGCGAATAATTCAATATGTTTTACAGGTGAAAACTTGGGATGTTTTGGAGGCAGTAAAAAGAAGAAAGATTCGCAAGCGTCCGAAGCGAAAGACAATATTGGAGCTTCGAGTATCGGAACGGCCAGTAGTGTCGTGGCGCGCGAAGGTGAAATCGTTAAAGGCACCGAGCTATTGTGGCAACCGGAAGTAGTGCAATCCTATCTGGCGCTACTGCAGAGTTGCTCGAATCCGGAAACGTTGGAAGCGGCGGCGGGCGCTTTGCAAAATTTAGCGGCCTGTTACTGGCAACCTAGCATCGAAATTCGAGCCGCCGTTCGAAAGGAGAAAGGTCTCCCCATACTGGTCGAACTGCTACGCATGGAAGTCGACAGGGTGGTTTGCGCGGTCGCCACCGCCCTGCGGAACCTGGCCATCGATCAGCGGAACAAGGAGCTGATCGGCAAGTACGCGATGCGCGATCTGGTGCAGAAACTGCCGTCGGGCAATCCTCAACACGACCAGGGCACCTCCGACGATACCATCGCGGCCGTCCTTGCCACCCTCAACGAGGTCATCAAGAAGAACGCCGAATTCTCCCGGTCGCTGCTGGAGGCTGGCGGCGTCGAAAGGCTGATGACCATCACGAAGCAGAAGCAGAAGTACACGCCCCGGGTGCTCAAGTTCGCCGGGCAGGTGCTGTTCACGATGTGGCAGCACCAGGACCTGCGCGACGTCTACAAGAAGCACGGCTGGAAAGAGCAAGATTTCGTGACGAAGACGGTAGCAGCGCGGAACGCCGGCCCCAATTCGCCCAACAATGCCAACAGCACGCTCAATCGGCCAATTTCATCGCAGAGCGGCACCCGGTACGAGGACCGCACGATGAAACGTAACGCGCCCGGCGCGGCCGTCAGGGGCGTCGCACCCGTCTATCAAAGGGTAAGTGCGCAGGCTGTAGTTTCGCGATGCTAGTCTCAAGAATTGTTTGCAGAACGAGGACATTCCCATGGCAGATATGGCCTACCCAGACCCGCAGCCCCCCATCGGTTGCCTAAGAACGTATCCCCCTGGCCCCGGCCCAAACCCTCCTCCAGTAAGTCACCAATAACCGTTTCAAGTCCATTCCAAGTCGGCCACAAGTTGAACATTTTGTCGCACCCCCCCAAAAGATAAAAGTTTTTTTTTCACCACGTGCATTCGTTCGTTTTCTCGTTATGAGCAAAAAATACATAGTAGAAGCCAGACATCAATTCGCAAATGCAAACAATTCTGTAGAAATGCTTTCGCTGGAAGCAAAAACACAAAGGCCTCGAAAGTCCGCAAACACGCATCTGACTGACCAACATAGGATGCCTCGCACTACACCAACACTTACTTTAGCTAATTATCGACGCAAATGTACAGAGAGTGTAAACTGTAAAGTACTATTTGTAGCCTAATTTATTCGGCTAAATGTTGTTACTCTTTTAATTCGAAAACGATTCTTTTTATGCGCGCTCATCAACTGGAAATGTTTTGCGTGCGTAACTAACGTAAGCTTTGAGGTCGGAAGGACAAAACATCATCGATTTTCACACCAAGCAATACAATAAGATATTCGCCAAACAATTGAATACTCAATATAACTATTCGAATTTACCCAAAACAAACAAACAACTACTTTAAAATTGCATATTAAGACTTCGTAACTAATTAATTACCTACAAATAAAAACCTAAAATTACGTAATTATTAGGGCCGGTTTTTAGTAATTAAAAAGAAGAAAATCCAAAAAAAAAAAACCTAAACGGAAAATCCTTTTAGCGATAACATTTCATGTGCAATTTTAGTGTGCCTCTTATAGACTACTAAGCACATGACCAGACTCTTTTAACGACAACATGCAATTCTTCGTTTTCTTTCTTTTCTGTATTCTTTGAGAAGCGCGCGCGCGCCTTTTGAAAGGAATTTCAAAACGGGTGTATTGGCTAGACGGGCGGGGGCGGTAAGACGAAACGGGCACAGGGGGCAGTGAGCGAAGGCCCTGGCAGCAGCAGTAGTTCGTCGGCTTCAGGCCCCCAGGTAAGACATAGTGATCTTTAAAGCTGCTCGGGGCCTTTGGTTTACTGCACTGCAACCATGCCCAAGTAGAGGTCAGCAAACGAGAGGCCCGGCAGTTAACACTTTGTTCCTATATTCACACAGTCAATAATTATTTCTTCCTTATTCTCTCTCGTCAGTAAAATTGTAATGCTTTTTTTCTTCGTTTTTTTTTTTGTTTTTTGTTTTTTCAAAACCACAACATTTCGTTTTATTTGGTGAATTAAATGGATGCCGTTTTTGCAGCCGGAGCCTTTGTACGCGCAAGTGAACATGGAGAAGAAGCGCAACAGGCAGCCGAGCCTCAGCAACGCCAATCATTTGGAAGAGCCGATAACTGCTCCGCCGGCCGGCAAAGACTCCTGGGTCTGAAAACCGTCGACTCCTTAGCCAGACCATAAACTTAAAGCATACTCATCGACCGATGAATCTCACACTGAGTCTCTTTATTTATTTTCGTTTCTAACGGGGGAAGTGATTAGTTGATCCGTTTCGGTACAGAGCAATCTTTTGTTTCTTTTTGATTATTGTCTCGAGCAGCTCTTGCGCTTAAAAATGTGCGTTTCCGGTTTTAAATTAGGAGGATCCGACGAACAAAAACAAAATGCACTGAAACGATCTGGACCCTCTAGGATCATTCATTTTACTACTATGAATTGTACGGAATATACTATTATTTATAAACTTAAGACTAAGTAGTGGAAAATGCAGGAACGGATAAGACGACAGCTATTTATTATTAACCACCCACCTCTAATCGATAATTAAATACCGTTAATTACGCGATATACTGATTTAAGGCACGATTTAAAAAGCAAAATTGTTGATTGCACTTTGATTCGTTTGAGACAATTGACTAAAAACAAATGAAACGATGTACGTGCAAAAGCAAACGGTATTAAAGAAACAAAAGACACACGAAAACAATGGTAACTAATAATAATTGACTAAACTACAAACATTTTTTTTGTTCTTGGTTTTTACTGTGATGAGAGTTTCAATTGAAATTGCTGTAAATATTTTTCATTTCTATTCTTTCTCGAATCTACCCACTTATCTCTCTCTCTCTCTCTCTCTCTCTCTCTCTAAATATATATATATAAATATATACATATTATTTTATAATTTGTAAACGATCTATTAGATTATATATTATCACTTGTAATTATATTAATTATATCGAGTTTATTATTTTCGGTACGATTATTATGTTCTTATTATTTGTTTTCTACAGACTTTTATTTCCCAAATAAATTAATTATATGATATTATAATCAATATATAATATACACGTTTATACATAAAATATTATATGAATGATACCGTTTGTTTCGAAATAATTACAGTAAATATTATATATAAAAACGTATGATATATCTAGTTCTTTTTAGAAGCTGATAAAAAATGAAGAGTACCATTTCCGAAAAAGCAAAAATAAAAAGGTATGATCGCCATTTCGAAGGACTCCTGCAATGGGAAACCTTCTGAAGAGCCTGCAGTGCTAATTTAACACAAGAAAAACTATTTTTACAGGTAAAATAATTTGCAACTAATTCGTTTTAAGTAATTATTAAAAGTGCGGTTTGTTCGAAACGAACGCCATGCTGTCCGCCATATTTGAATCAGAAACTTTTCCTGAATTTAAAAGACGTTTTTCTTTTATTAATTTTATTTGTTTATACAATATTAAATACATTTAAAAATGTAGTCACTTAGCTTCACGTTTAAGTCAGATAAATTATATAATATTAGTAACGAAACAAAACACGGATATTTACAAAACAAAACAACTGAACGCCAATCGGCCGTCCACATTAAATTCTCAGCAGTTTAATGTAGTCGCAAAGCATTACAGTCGACTCGACCACCGAATTGCCGGCGTTCTTCACGCAAACTTTTTTAATTCCGTTTTGCGTGAAGGCTGCAAACAGAACAATGAGTAATAAACGGAAATCAATTGTCGAAAACAAGTTACTTTTGGAAGAGTACCCTTTGTACTTGGCAGCAGCGTGAATCAGTAGTCTCTCGTAGCACGTCTCGGGCTCGAAAATGCATTCCTGCTCTGCATTATCCGATGATAATTGACTGTTTTCCAGCTTGACTTCTACACCCTTCAGAAGATCGTAACGGAAGTCCTTCTTATTGCTAATGGCGACGCGAATTTTGCGAGGTATATTGTAGTAGGCGCTGAATTTCCTGCAGAACGATTGCTCGACGATGTTCCCCTGCTCTTGTTCCGCTTCGTAGGATTCCAGCAGAGCGAGAGCGTCGTCGGTGCTCTCCATCAGCACCTGGAACTTCGACTTGCCGCTCTCGAAAACGTCCGGTACCTCGTCCTCCTCCGTTAGCGTCTCCAATATCTGACCTAAAGATTTCTATGAGCAACGTTAAATGAAATTAATTTCCATACTGTACTGTTTTGCATTCTTCGGGCTCTCCTTTTGCCAATGTTTTTCTGGTTGTATCGATTAAAGGCCAAATTTATCAGGCCGTTTCGCACCAAGGGCTGTCGCGTAGAACGACCGGCCTGCTCGCCTTCTTCATCCGATTGCGTTTGACTGCTATAGCCTGATCTGCAAGCAATGATGTTAGCAATATTGTGAAATATTTCTTAGGTCGCACTTACTGAACGGATTCGGTGTCCGAACGGGCCTTGGCCGTTTCGCAAACGTTCTTTCTATCCTGAACCACCCCCATTGTCGGCTAACTGTTCATTATTTTCTTTCAGTACAGACGCTACTGAGTATTTTGGGTTTTTGTTTTCAAATGCTCAACAAAACAAAGGTTACGTTTGTTTTTTGTATCTGTACGATTGGTAGCCTATTTTAGATTTACTTATTTAAAATTTTTCTCAATAAACAATTAAAAACGGGTAATTATTAGTATTTAAAGGCGCTAACGATAATTTTTAGCAATTAGGGAAAATTTATATATTAAAAATAAGCATCTATTTAGCAGTGAAGCACTACTGAAAAAGTAGCACTGAATTTATTTAATAAAACAAATAACAATTACTTTCGTACATCATCTAAACTTTAATTTCCATTATAATTTCAAATATTTAATTATCTGGAATAGTTTCCAAGCCCTGCAAAGGAACAGAAAATTATTCACATGGGACATTTCAATTAATAAATAACTTACTGAAGTGGCATAAGAATCGGTATTCAGATGTCTGTCTCTAAGGTACGCAACTTTATCTATTGGATAAACCAACCGGCGACGATAAGTCTAAAATACAAAGAGGAAACATAGAAATACTTATCGGAATATTATGTAAGTGCAACACTAACATTGTCGACTACTAGTTTGTTGATAAAGAAGGTGGCATACTGTGGAACAAACAATGCCACAGTAACAATGGCGAAACTGGGCACAATGTTATACCACATATTGCCTCAATTTAATAACAATTATAGTGAAATAACAATAATTTAGTATTTTAGCAGTATACAATTCGATGTCTGTCAAATTTCGCCACAATGCGGTCAAAAAGTGCCCATAATCGATGCGCAAGTTAAAGCTACGCAATTTGTACGAAGCGCATGCCTAAATTCAATATATTTATTTATACAGGGTGTCCCCGTTTGATGGGACACCCTATAGATGAACTAAAAACAAATAAGAGTTTCAAAGACTATATTTATTAATATTTGTACCAATAACAAGTAGATTAGTGGATCAGAAGCCGTATTTTGCTTGAGTTTGTTTCCTGCTGAATTTATTGGCAGACCATTGATTCTGCAGTTCCTGTTCATTAGCTTTTGCCTGCAAAAGAAAAAATTCCGTCAGTTTAAAAGCAAAAAAATGAACATAAGAAAAGCGGTACTTGTTCGGCCAGGTACATAATATGGTGCTTCCTCTTGTGCATACTGCTGACGGGATTCTCGATGTCCGCTTTGGGCGCTATGGTCGGGTCAGTCATCGCTTTCGTTCTCAGTATTTGGTCCTCGCTGATCGCTTCCTCGTTGACATCTATGAGCTTAACGTTAGTGGGAACGAACTTGGAAGATCCGACAAGTTTCTTGAACTGAAACATAAGAAGAAAAACGCCCGTAAAAATAGAGCAACAATGCGCAGGAAACTTTGTACAGCTTCATTATCTAGTCCCTCGTAGGGCTTTTCCGGTTCCGGAGCGGTCGTCAGCTGTTCTCTGAAGAAGTCTTGATTTTGCGGTGCGGCCACAACGGCGGGCTTCTTTTGTTTCCTGCCGCACACCTGTTTCCAAGTTTGGGCGTCGAATTCCTCTCCGATTCCTGCCAAATCGTCGTCGCTGTCCGATTGATCCGAGGATCGATCGCTCTTAGCTTTGGGGACCTTCCTCGCGGTGACTTTGGCCACTTTTTTGTTCGCAGAAGTCCTGGCAGCGGCTTTTCTCTTCAGAACGTTCGGCACAAAAGATTTTGCACTGATCATCGTGTTTTTCGGAGGCGGAAGAATAGCAAACAGTCCACTGTGTTTCTGAAATATTATTTCGATTTATATTTCTAACGATAGTCAATAATTAAAAGTGATTATTTCTGTTTTACTTACAGAATACAGGGGCTTTTTATTTGAGGTGTCCTCATCATCACTATCCGGCTGCAAATCCAATGAAGGAATACTGATTTTCTTGGGACCTTTTTTCGGCTTCTCAGTGGGTATTTCTCTTTTCAGCAAAATGTCATCCTGTTCTTCTACAAGGGCCGACACTTTCTCAGCATTTTCCGACTTCGGTTTCGGCAGTGATGTAAACAAATCCACTGGCGAAGACTTCGAAACTAATTTCACATTGCCGGCCGACAAATCCTCTTCGTCATCGGTTATATTTGAATCGTTATCACTTTCATCGTAAGCCACCAATGCCATTATTTAATAAATAATTTTACTGTTTTTTAAATAAGTTAAATCTCGAATTACTGTAACGTAGTAGGTTTGTTATTGTGAATCGCGAAAGCGTTCAAAAGTGAGGTTATGTTGGCTGTGGATAACGTCGTGACGGGACAGCTTCACAGAAGTATTCGATTTCGGTTGAGTCAGTCGTGTTTTGTAAAAAAGTGTTTAAATTTGTGTTGTTTATTGTTCAAAGAAGATATTTAACAACAAAAATGAGCAGTACGCTTTGCAGTGACGAAGTAAGTTTATAATTCATATTTTAATCCTGCTAAAAAAATAACTTGTTTCAGGAAGTTGAAAACTACTTGCGTTCAACGAATTTTCCCTCATTACAAAACGATAGGATACTCAAAGCTGCCAAAGGATTGGTTCCTGATAAACTGCCGGTATGGATTATGAGGCAAGCAGGCCGTTATTTACCTGGTAATTCTTTTCTCGTTCAGTTAGCAATATTTTTCATTAATTTCTTCTATCTTATGTAGAATTCAGAGAGTTTAGGACAAAACATTCCTTCTTTGAAATATGCAAGGCACCTAAGCTGGCTTGTGAAGTGACTCTCATGCCAATCAGAAGATACGACCTGGATGCCGCCATTATCTTCAGCGATATCCTGGTGGTACCTCAAGCATTGGGAATGGAAGTTGTAATGCTGCCCGAAAAAGGACCAGTTTTCCCCAAACCCCTAACACTGGAAACTCTGAAAGATCTGCACTGGGAATCGGCTGTCGAGAATCTGACGTACGTGGGTGAGGCCATCAGAGTGACCAGACACAGGTTGGAAGGAAAAGTGCCATTGATTGGTTTCTCTGCTGCTCCTGTAAGTAATTTTCTTTTCTTTTTCCTTCTTGGTTTCCAAGTTTAAACTATTGTATTCAGTGGACTCTTATGGCTTATATGATAGAAGGCGGCGGCACGAAAACCGCGTCGAAAGCCAAACGCTGGATTTACGTGCACAAAGAGGAAGCCAAAAAGTTATTGCGAAATTTGGCCGATACAATTATCGATTATTTGGTGATGCAAGTGAAGTATGGGGCGCAATTGCTGCAGATTTTCGAGAGCAGTGCCGAGTACTTGACGAACGACGTTTACGCCGAGTTCGTGTTGCCGTTGTTGGTGCACATCCGCACCGAAGTCCTGCGCAAATTAGACGAATCGAAATTAGAAAAAGTGCCAATGGCAAGTATTAATTTGTTCGAACGGCCACTAGTCGGTTTGCGGTATAATTATTTCAAGGAAAATTGTAGATATTCTTCGCGAAAGGAGGAGGGCATTTGGTCGATTTGCTCTTGAAGGTAAACTTCGAAGTTCTGAGTTTAGATTGGGCCACCGATCCGAAAGAAGTGCGCAACTTGAACTCGGACGTTACGCTGCAGGGAAATTTGGACCCTTGCATTTTGTACTGCGACCAGCAGGAAATGAGAGAGCGCGTACTGAAAATGTGCAAGTCTTTTGGCTTCAACAAATACATTGTCAATTTAGGGCACGGCATTTATCCCGACATGGACCCCGACCATGTCAAATGGTTCATCGACACAGTTCACTCATATCAGCCTTAGTTTTTAATAATTTTTGCAATATTCTTATTGTTCTAGCATTTAGGGAAGTTAACGTTTTATAAAGTGGTGTTTGAATTTATCCAGTGCCGATTTATTGATTATGACGCGCGCAAGTTGCCACTGGCAATCACTTTGGTCCACTTCCGTTGACACCACAGTTGCATTCTTGTATAACCACCTGCAATAGTAATTAATTGAACAGTTAAGTCGTGCAACCGCGACTAAAAACTAACCTGCTCTCGTCGCCTCCTATGGGAATCCTGATGGTGATGGTCACATGATTCGTTTCGTTGATTAACGCTTCGTCCAAAATGTGCTGCAGTTCTCCTAGGCCAATTCGTTTGGTTGCCGAAACTTGCAATCCGGGAAAGTCTTCCACTTTACTTACATCGCATTTATTTCCTATCGTGATGATCTTCTTCAGCATGTCCATTCTGTTGGTTTTTTGGGCTAAATTTTCAAGAGTGCTAACCACATGTCTTCTTTGAAACAGGAAATCCTCGTGACTTAGGTCTTCCACATGAAGAATAAGATCCTTGAAAATACGGGGTGAACGTGATTAAATTTCGGAAAATTCTGAAGACTTACAGCAAATAAAGCGTCTTCCAAAGTGGCCACGAAGCATTCTATTAAATTCGTCGGAACGTCCGAAATAAATCCAACGGTATCAACGTAAAGAACGCTCAAATTGGAGGGTAAAATTCCGTTGTGAACTGTCACATCCAATGTGGCAAAAAGTTGATCACGCGGAATCAAATTCGGATCGCCCGTGAGGGCTTTAATGAGCGACGTTTTCCCGCAATTCGTGTAACCGACAACCGCAACGACCGGATACTCAATATTTTGCCGTTTTTTCCTCAGCAGCTGTCGCTGGTCTCTCAGCTTCTCGATCTGGGCCTTCAATTTTGCCTCGCGATTTTGCAGCATGAACCTTTTGGTATCGAAGTCGATTCCCCTGGTGAAACTGCCATCGAATCTCTTCACTCTGGACCACAGATAAGGTATTTCCGCTAGGGCGACTTGTAGTTTGGCGTGTTTGCTTATCGCGTGCAATCGCAAGATTTCCATCACGATTTTGTATCTGTCGTACACGGGCACCTGGAATTCCTTTTCCAGTTCATCGATTTGAGTCAGTCTCACTTGGCTCGTATTGAGAAACACCGCGCTCACGGTAGAATCGCGTCTGATGTCGGTTCGCAAACTAGCCAGAGTTCCTTTGCCGAAAAACGACGTCTTGCTGAAATTTTCCAGCGGAACTGTGACCGCTTGGCGAATCTTCCAGTTGCCCAGAGTGCGTATCAACGATTTCGCCTCTTCCAATTGATTCGTCGGATTCGTGTCTCTGACCTTCTTTTGGCCCCATTTTATGTACGGATGAATAATGAAACAAGTGTGGTCGTGGGACAATCCCAGGTAGCGATTTGCAAGTCGTTCGTACTCTCTGAAAAGTTTAAACATTGAAAATTAAAAATGCTAATAACGTTTAAATAATTAACTCATTTTCGGCGGAACGTTCTTCTCCGGTTTCGTTTGTGGAATTAAAAGCAACGGAATGCTTTCGTGGGGGCCGCCTGAAAAGTTTTAAAAAAGTTTGCGGCAACTTTCGAATTTCCTGCATTTCCTGCGGGGATTCTGCGCCGTTGCGCGTTCTTTGTATCTTCTCTAACCTAAAAGTGCGCCGATGAATTTCGATATGAATGTGTGGCTGTTTTATCCTGTTTAAGGTTTGCAAAATGCGTACTTTGCGTAAAAAAATAATCGTACTAATTGGAAACTTTACCTGCTACTTAACAAATTTCGATTTGGGCCCCCAGTTTCTATAAATTAACTGGAAATTGGTGCCAAACATAACAAATTTTGCTTATGCAACCAACACATCCATTTGTTTTCGTAGGTTTCAAATTTAAAAGTTAAATTTAGTTTTATTAATATAAATGCCTCTCGGAATATGTAGATCAATTGTTCCTGCGATATTTAAAGGAAATATTTAAGTTTGCTTTTAGAAAATGGCTCGTTTAACACCGAAAAATTATTTTAAAAAGTGGCCATTGTTTAATAATCGAAATCTTTCCAAATGTTAATAAAAGTAACTAAATACTTCGCTTTTTGTTCTCTTGTTATTCTGTAATAAAACGAATCCCATGGCTGCTATTTATTATACTTTAAGCGTTGAGTAATAAATAAAACTTCTCAAGTTTTAATTTCAACAGTTTCCATTAGTGAATTAATGGATTTATTGTTTATATAAAAAAGACAAGTGGTTCAATTAAGGTACTTGTTTTTTAAAGATGCGTAAATAATTTCTACTTTGATAGGAATTACAGTTTCTAAAATAATCGCATTCTGCACGCTTTGATCGCCATTTACATCGGTATAGTTTCCAGTCGGTCTCGCGGTCCGGATGTCCAATTATCTAACATTAGCGCCCACACGTTCCACCAGAGGAAATTTAAACATTTTAATCTAGTTTGATAAGAGTCGTAGTAGCCGCGATTTTTCCGAAAATATAAACGATTCGAAGAGAGGAAGCAGCGATGAATCGAGGCGGCATGACGGGCCATGTTTTATTTTTTCAACGGTTTATCGGAACCATGGAGAAAAGCGTCGCATAGGTCAATTTTAAGAGATAAAAGATGTCAGTGCCCCCAATAGTTTAGAAAATTCGGTCCGTTCAGTAACGAAATTACACATCAGTTGTAGTAGTTTTACTGGGAGATACAAGTGCTCGCCACATGTGGCCCTAAAGTGCCCTTTTCAGACCCCCGATCTACGCTTTCTCCGAATTTCTACCGGCGACCTCGCACAGTAAGTTTATCGACCAGAATTCGTTTAAAGAATTTTCTCTCCACAGCCGCGATAAACGTTAATTTCGCCATTAGCGAATAATGAAGCCAACCAGATAGAAATAAAGTCGAAGAGCAGCGCAAGTCGGAAACGTATCGGAATCGGAACCGCGGCGTGTGGCGTGTTCGTCGAGCGATAATTAGTGTCGGTGCGATTTCCTTTCTGTGTGTGTGCGTGCCGAAAAGCTGAATAATCCGGCAGCCGCAGAAGCAGGAGCCCAGAGATAATCGGCTTCGAGTGCGTCCGTCTCTTGCCTGCCGCTGCCTGTGTGTGGCGTCAACCTCTTTCTCCTCTTTCTTGTTCTTCCAGCCGCTAGAGTTGTTGCTGCCCAGCAGCCTGAACAGCATCAGCATCTTGCGCCTGTCGCTCTCATCTCGGAGAATCGGTGGTTTGCTCTTCTGCTCTTCAGGCAGCCTTCACTTTAGTTTCTTTAGTTCCTCTCGAGTGCAGGCGGGCAAACAAGGTCCATCGCGCAGTGCGTGTCGTTCGAAATTTACGAGATATGCCTGGACCGCTCCGAGTCTCTCAGTGTTGTCCTTCTTCGAGCGTTTCCTTGCCCAGTTCTTGTGATTTTCGTTACTGAGTACTTGCACGTGCCTTACTGACAGGTAAATATCGGCCGAGGCAAATGGCCTCTCTGTTTTCCTCTCTCATTATGTTTATCATATAAATCTCTGGCTTTATTCAATATCGTTGAGAAGCATCAATTCCCAATTGGTAACTTTCTTGGAAATGTCGAACTAAAATAGATCGCTTCTATTTTCGGACGCGCGCATAAAATGATTTTCTCATGTTCTCCTGCATGTACTTACTTACAAGTTTGTTACGCGCGCGTTATTCGCTGGAAATGTAATGTAGTTCCTGATCGAATTCTTGTTCAGACAGTCGTTCGTTTGTAGGGCCCATGGATTCCAAGTGCCTGTGCGCTGCGGTAATCGCTTTCGTCGCCGTTGCGTTCAGTGAGTTATTGCAGGCACCTTAAAATAAGCAATCGCTAAACTATATAGTTATTTTCGTGTTTTAGATGTAAATGTTGTAAGGGGCGAATACGGCGGATTCAGATATAATCCAAATATAACAAGAGGTAAGTTCCTTGCGTCATCATTAGTTAGATGTCTTTATGTCTTCGGCATTTCTCATTTGCCACGAAAACCGGAAATAAACCGGAAAACATAACTATGATTCGGTGCGCTATAGTTCCAGTACACAGGCCACATCCATGCGAAAAAAGTTCCTGTTACCCGCAAACGGGTAACTTGCTGATAGGGCGCGAATCGCAGTTGTACGCGTCGTCCACGTGCGGCCAAGGGGAACCGCAGCGGTTCTGCATTGTGTCGCATCTGGAGGACCCGAAGAAGTGCTTCTGGTGCGATTCGCGTCCGTCCACGCAACCGAAACCGGAACTCAATCACAACATCAGCAATATCGTCTATCGGGTTTACCCCCGGTGAGTTGTTTTTCGCTAAAAATAAGAAAGAAAAAGAAACGAACAATTGTTTTAACGTATTCGTGCGTCAGGACCAATAAAAAGACGTGGTGGCAATCGGAAAATGGCAAGGAGAACGTCTACATCCAGCTCGACTTGGAGGCCGAGTTCCATTTCACGCACATCATCATCACGTTCAAGACGTTCCGACCGGCCGCCATGCTCATCGAACGGTCGTACGATTTCAAGAAGACGTGGCAGGTGTACCGGTATTTCGCCTACAACTGTGCGGAGAGTTTCCCCGGCATCAGCACGGACGCGGCCCACAACCTCACGGACGTCGTCTGCGAATCGAAGTATTCGAATGTGGCCCCCTCGACGGACGGCGAGATCATCCACAGGGTGCTGCCGCCGCACGTGCGTATCGACAATCCCTACTCGCAGGAGGTGCAGAACCTCATGAAAGTGACCAATCTGCGAATCAATTTCACCAAATTGCACACGCTCGGCGACGATCTGCTCGACAGGCGCGAGGAGATCCAAGAGAAATATTACTACGCCATCACCCATATGGTGGTGAGAGGGTCCTGTTCGTGTTACGGCCACGCTAATCGCTGCTTGCCCCTGTCGGGACAAACTTCCAACGTCAGCGACATGGTGCACGGTCGCTGCGAGTGCACCCACAACACCAAGGGACGAAACTGCGAGAAGTGCGAAGACTTCTTCAACGACCTGCCGTGGAATCCGGCCGTGGGGAAACAAACCAATGCTTGCAAAAGTGAGTTCTTCGCCTTGAAGCGCACTCCAATACTGTTTTATCTTGTTTGCCTATTCGCAGAATGCAACTGTAATAATCACGCGACAAGTTGTCATTTCGATTCGGCGGTTTACGAGGCGTCGGGACGCGTAAGCGGCGGCGTCTGCGACGGCTGTAAGCATAACACGATGGGACCTAACTGCGAGCAATGCATGCAGTTCTTCTACAGGGACCCGGAACGCGACATCAAGGATCCGGAAGTTTGCAAACGTAAATTCGCCTGATCTCTATTGCATTTCATCAAAAAGCAGCTTCTTTTATTGTTTGCAGCTTGCGACTGCGATCCCGATGGATCCTTGGACAACGGTATCTGCGACTCCATTACCGATTCCGTAAATAGTTTGGTGGCCGGTGCGTGCCACTGTAAAACCAACGTGGAGGGACGGAGATGCGACACCTGCAAGAACGGTTTTTGGAATTTCACCGGAAGCAATCCGGACGGCTGCGAGCCTTGCACCTGCGATATTTTGGGAACGGTCGACAATCAGGGTTGCAACGTTTACACTGGGGGATGCACTTGCAAGCGGTATGTGCTCGGCAAGGACTGCAATCAATGTCAGCCGGAATTTTGGGGATTGTCTCAGAAAAGCGAGGGTTGCGAACCTTGCGATTGCGATCCCGGTGCTTCTTACGACAACTTTTGCGATGTGCTTACCGGTCAGTGCAAATGTAAAGAAGACATGACCGGCCGTAAGTGCGACACCCCCAAGCAGCAGTACTTCACTGCCAGTCTGGAATTCCTTTTGTACGAGGCCGAATTAGCCAACACTTCATCGGTGAGTTCTCAGTTTTCTTATATTTTGCGTCTCTCGATCATTACATTTCTGTGAATTTCGCGAAGAATTGCCAAGTTGTCATCAGGGAACCGTATCGCGATGGAAGAAAAGACCCTTTCACCGGTTTAGGTTTCGTGAAAGTGCTTGAAAATAGTTACATCGAGTACGACATACCCGACATTCATAAATCAATGGATTACGATTTGTTAATTAAATATCGATCTCCCCAAAACGAGACGTGGGATGACGTTCAGGCCACTGTTAGGAGAGTTGGCGATATCGATCCTAACGGCTTTTGTAAAAATGACCGGGAAATCACTGCGGAAAGGCACTTATCTTTCCCTGGACATAGCAGGAGCGTCAAGGTGTACCCGTCGATATGTTTCGAAGAAGGCGTGCTGTACAAAATCCGACTAGATTTCAGGCGTTTCAAGTACGATCGCAAATCGCCATCGGCGTCAGTCTTGATAGATTCGGTAATTCTGTTCGAAATTTAACGAATGACCATTATTAAACCAGGCTTTTCGCAGATCAATCTCATTCCTAAAATCGAAAGCATTCCATGGTTCTCGGGATCGGCCCCGGCAGAAAACCGTCGCCGCGATTTCGAAAGCCATCAGTGCGGCATTTACGACTTGGACTCACGAGCGCCGATATCGGAAGTTTGCAAAAACTATTACAGCAGTATCGGGGCGTACATCTTCAACGGCGCCCTCCCTTGTAGTTGCGACACCACGGGATCGGTGAGCAGACTGTGCGACGAGTACGGAGGCCATTGTTCTTGCAAACCGAACGTGGTGGGCCGCAGATGCGATCGCTGCGCTCCGGGAACCTACGGTTTCGGACCGGAAGGATGCACCCCTTGCGAGTGCAACAACATAGGTTCTCTGGACAACTTCTGCAACTCCACCACCGGACAATGCAGCTGTCGCGCCAACACGTACGGCCGCCAATGCGACCAGTGCCGCACCGGCTTTTGGAACTTCCCGAATTGCCAGAGGTGCGACTGCAATGGCCACGCAGACACTTGCGAATCGAGGACCGGCATATGCATCGACTGCGCCGAAAACACCGAGGGGCACACGTGCGAAAGATGCATCGCGGGCTTCTACGGCGACCCCAGACTGAACGTGGACATTCCCTGCCGACCCTGCCCTTGTCCCGGAATACCTGGATCCGGCCATTCCTATGCGGACAGGTGCTCGTTGAACGCCGAGACCAAGGACGTGGTTTGCGAGTGCCAGGAAGGCTATGCGGGTGCCAGATGCGACGTTTGCGCCGACAACTACTACGGAAACCCCGAGGAACCGGGCGGTTCCTGTCAACCTTGCGACTGCAGCAACAAAGTTAACATTCTTGATCCCGGCAATTGCGATCCCAAGACCGGCCAATGCAAGAAGTGTCTATATGATACCACCGGCGATCATTGCGAGCGATGCAAACCCGGTTACTACCGACAATTCGACTCCGATGTTTGCATACGTAATTATTCTGTGTACATTTCCGTTTTGCAGTAGATAGTTTTTCATTTTCGTTGTAGGTTGCACTTGTCATTTGTTGGGTACCAATAACACTGCCGGCGATTGCGATCACAATACCGGTCAGTGTCCTTGTTTCCCCAACGTTACCGGAAAGGAATGCGACCAGTGTGCTCCTAATCATTGGAAAATCGCCAGCGGTGCCGGCTGCGAACCTTGCAATTGCGATCCCAATGGATCGCGAAGTCTGCAGTGCAATCTGGTGCGTAAATCAAAATTTGTTTACCCGTGTGTTGACCCTCGTTGTTCTAGTTCGATGGACAATGCGACTGCAAACCAAACTATGGCGGCCGACAATGCAACGAATGCAGAACCAATTACTGGGGCAATCCGAAACTTAACTTGTGTCACGGTAAATTAATAATTTAAATACAAAGTGCAAAGTTTTATTTTAATTTTGTTTGCATTTTTACTTCCATTTGCAAAGAATGCGTCTGCGATATTTACGGATCGGCAACTATGCAGTGCGATCGCAAAACTGGAGCTTGCGTTTGCAATACAGGTATTGGAGGCGATCATTGCGATCAATGTGCCCGAGGATACATTGGAACGGCTCCGCATTGTTCGCCATGCGGCGAATGCTTCGACAACTGGGACCGCATACTACTGGAACACAAAGGTGAACGACAATTATTTAAAAAAAAATGTTTTGCTTTATTAAAATGTTTCCAAATTTAGAAAATACTCTTACCGAAATCGAGCGGGCTAAAAATATTAAAAAGGTAGGAGCGACCGGCGCCTATACGAAAGAATTCGACGACATGCAGATGAAACTGGACGAAGTGGAGAAATTATTGAGCAGCACCGAAACAATCGACTTGCAATCGATCGACATGAAGTCCGAGCATTTACGCGATCGCATCAAAGACATCAATGATGGCTCCTTGAAGGAACTGGGAGATCATTTAGCCAATGTTGCGCAAGGGAACAAACTGGGCGATGTGAAATTGACGGAATTAGAAAAGAAATTGGACTTGCTTAAAGATAAAACGAAGGAACTGGAAACTAATGGCAGGTTGCTTCAAGAGGCCAACGTGCAGGGCGCGTTGACGTTGATCGAACAAGCCAAGGAGAAAGCCGATAGAGCGGCCCAGAAAGCCGAGTTTTCTCAACAGAACGTAGAGTACGCCGAGCGCCAGTGCAAAGCGATAGAACACCTAATGCAGTCCACCAAGAAGGACTTCGAGGAGAAGCACACCAGCGATGAAATGGCCCTGAAAGAAATCGCAGAGAATGTTGAAAATTTGACTAGCGCTTTGCCAGGCTTGAACAACTTGATTTGCGACCGTCACGGCGATCCTTGCGATTCGATTTGCGGAGGCGCAGGGTGCAATTTCTGTGGCGTCGCCGTTTCGTGTGAGAACGGAGCTAAACAGCAGGCCGATATGGCTCTCGTACTGGCCAACGAGACCGAAGGTATTCTTAAGGAAATGGAAAGCAAGGCCAACGATTTCATTCGAAACGTGTCGATGGTCAATACGACGTTGTCGAAGAACTTGGCACAGAAAGCGTTCGATGCCACATTGGACGCGTATTTGAAGTCCAACAATACGGTCGAAACTGTCATTCTGGTTTTGAAGCAAATGAATGACTTTATGAATGATAGCGCCGCCAAGCCGGAAGAAATTCAGAAGCGATTAGAAGAAGTTATGAATCTGAACATCAAATTGGAGCCGCAGGAAATCAAAGAACTGGCTGAAAAGATTAAGAATGCTGTCGATTCTCTGACCAATATCGAACCAATCATAGCGGAAACCAAAGACGATTTGGACAGAGTGATGGAACTCAAGAGAAGTGCCGATTATGTTAAGTAAGAAGCAGCAGTAATGAATTTTGCGAAGCCTTAAATGAACATTTTCAGGTTCCGCGTGGAGAACATCACCAATACTACTCTTAGCGTTAAAGCTGCGTTGGAAAATAGCACGATGGAGCAAAACAAAGCGGAAAAAGCTATTAGTGGCGTTAGCGAGAATGTAGGAAAAGTTAAGAAACTACTGAACGAGGTAATTTATCAAGCAGCGTCTGCAATTCTTATTTATTTTACTCAATGTTGCTTTCAGATCGAATTAAAAACGGATGAGGCAAATGAGAAAATCAACAACACCTCGAAGCAAATCGGCGACTTGAATAGGCAGATTGAATCTCTGCTGCTGAACAGAACGAAAAACGAGCAGTTCGCGTCCACTTTCAAGCAGCAGTCGAAACGGATCCGCGATGAGTCCGAGGAGACGCACTTGAAACTGGAAAATCTTCGCAATCAGTACCGCAACGCCTCGAGTCAGCTGGACTCGACCCTTCAAAACGTGACGAATTTGGACGAGAAGGCGGACAATTTAGTGAATCGCGCCGTCAAGTTAACGGCGGCCATCACGAAAATAAGCGACGATCTGCAGAAGTTAAACGCTGCCCCCGAATATAATTTAGCACAATTGGAATTAGAAATCGACATGCTGATCAACAGAATGTCGGAGTATAGCAAAATCATAGAAACGCAATCGATCCATTACAAAAAATGTACTTCGTAATGCCCTTATCTAGTTAAACATTACAAGTAAGAGGTAGAATTAGCCGTTAATATCGTTCTTTTTGTTTTTTCTTCTTGTTTGTTTTTAACTATCAAAACTTTTACTTTGCCATTAACGTGGACCAATTAAATAAATATGAGTAAACGAATGATTCAAAAGTAATTTCATATAAGACAATTTAGTCCTTTGCAACTTTATATATTCTTTTTTTAAATTTTAACACGAATTTTGTACATATTTCGGTGTTTTATATATTACAAAAAAAAAACCGTTTATTACTGTGTAAATACTATTGACTTTATACGAATATATAACAATTGACTGCCTTTATTTGTATCCCATTGGTCTTGGTTAATGGACAGGCGTAAATGTTATTAAATTAAAATGCAATATGCACCGGTTTGAACGAGTGCACATGCACTTGCATGCAGTTCCTTCATTGGCGTAGGTTGCGGTCATATCCGGTAAGTGGCGCCACCGCCGGCCGTCAGCCGAAACGCCATTTCGCCGAATCCAAGATGGCCGCTCTAGTCGCTTAGCAGTCGTCGGATGAGCGTCGTTTACAGACCAGCAGCGAGCGCGGAAACAGCTGATGAAGTGTGAAGGAAATTCGGGCCGCGAACGTAACGTTGTGTGTCGATTCACCGTGCATTATGTTAAGACGAACTAAAATTTGGTCCGTACCGTAAACGAAGCGATTGCATGCCAGTAAGCCAGTGGTAGCAGCATCCTTTGACGATGGCCGAAGACGGCGGCGGCTTCGACGTGAGCAGTGTCTTGGCCCTCAAGGATGCCTACATCCAGGACCAGAGGGAACAAATCGAAAGACTGAAGAGGGAAGTAAATGGACTGGTGAGCGAGAGGGACCTGCTGCTCTGCGAGAACAGCAACCTCCGCTTCGAACTCGAGATGGTCAAAAGGATGCAGGACGAAAGGTGAGTCACGGTTTTCCTTTGTTGATGGCCTCGTCCCTTTATTTTTATCTGCTGCATCCGCGAGATTACGCTTCCCGACTTCGGCAGTGCATCGGTGGTAAATACCCTTGTGACCCCTTACGAAGTTCATTGAAGGATGGCTTTTCACAGGCGCGCATATCCTGCCACACGACTCACAAAGAACGAATCTTTTCAGAAGCATTTAACGTGCATTGTAACTACACACATGCACTCTTAATATTCATATTATGCTTGTTGGTCGGCACATTAATTGTCTTTACATGAGTAACCAAAAGCACGCTCATTGTTTCATTGTTCTTAATAATAATAATTGTGGCCCCAAGTATGTGAAAATATTAACATGCATGCACATACTCGAGTGGATCCTGATGTCTGCATGCAGAAACACCATGGTTTTCTTATGGCAGATCATTATATTGAAAACGCAACGATGATGATGAATCCTAATTCCATTACGCTGAGCCACTTGCGAGGTTTTGTTTTCACTCAGCCGAAACGTTTGATGTAGACAGACTTCTTACTAATTAATTAGTAACTGCAGAGGCGCTTTTAGGTCGTTTTTACGGTCTACGAGGTTGCTCGATTAGACCGCAAAACATTTTTAACGTTTTACCACGCTGTAAAACTGTTCCTAATTCCACAATCGGACGATATAATTTAGATAAACAACTGCATAGAACAGAGAGTCGACGGAATGAAACACAGCACAAGTGTTGCATGAGTCGAACAATTAAAACATCCTTTTTTCGAATATTTTCCATCCAATTAGCGGACGCGCAGTCTTTCCGAAAAAGAAAAAAAGAAACAAAAACTAATTAAAGCGCCAGCATATTGACACAAGCGAAATGTTTTAATATAATTAACTCCTAATTGAATTTCCTTGTAGGCGCGATGACACTGCTCTTTGAACCGCGACTGCAAGTTTATTTTTCCAGTGGCCAAACGTGTGAGCGAATCTCCCCGATTCGATTGATCGAATGCGAAATTGCATGGATTTTCGAATGTGCCGGCGAAAATGCTGGATTGTTTTGTGCGAGCGGCGTCCCCCAAGCGTCACTGCCCCCAAGTCTGGCCGCATCGGATGGCGGTGCGACGCGTGCGCTCGCTCGGCGGAGTACGAGGTGGCATAATCGCGTCCCGACGCCCCTCAGTGCCATGTTGTTGTTGTTATTGTGACGTCGTCGACTCTCCTTGCTGCGATGCTAGTGCGAATTGTAGACAGTAGTACAAACACGAGGCGTATTTATTTGTCATTAGCGTGACGCTTCGAGTGATGCTAGTTCGCATTGCTTCCCCTTCGTCTTCTTCTGGATAGCACAGGTATCCTTTGAAAATTCTTCTTGCGTGCGGTATTTTATTACAAAAGCCATTAAAGTCGGCTGTGTGCGTGCGTTGGTGTGTTTTCCCACACGTCGCCCTCAATAGCCGCCGATGTTTTCCTTCAACGAGCGAACGACTTGAATTTGATTTCTCAACAGCGCTCAAGTCATTGCGACACATCCTCCATGTCGGCTTCGCAGAGAGTCCGGAACATGTGGCGTTAATAATTGCGAAATTTTCCGACCACGTGCAGTTTCAGACGTCGCGGTCTTCGGGAAAAATCGAAAGATTCCATCCGCGTGTGGAATTTTCGCTAACGGAATGCCCCGTCTTGGCGAAAGCAGTTGCCTAATGCGAGCATCGGCTTCTGCTTTTAATGAAAGTCCCACGAAATGTTGCCATTACGAAATATCCAGTTCTGCGAACCGCTTTTACGATTCGCAGTTTGTTTTTTTTTTTTTGGCTTGTTTTTTACAATACCGCTGCCGTTGTTGTGCCGACGAAACAGAAAATAGAGTTGTCATTTCGCAGCCTTATTTAGAATTCGGATCGGTTGGTTAACGTTCTTTATTTATTATCGACTTTTACGGCGGTATTATGTGTGAATATCGATATAGAAAGTCCGCGATATGTAATTTCGTCTGTCACCGCGCTGTCTAAGTGAAAGTGGCCGCTTTTACTTTTACCCTTTCGCGCTCGCTTTGCGTTTGTTTTTCAGCGACTTGCGGCGTACGTATTGTGCCCAATGCGCTTTTCGCGTGGCATTAAAGAGCCGCGTGCCGCCAGTCGCCAGAGTGCGTGGGCGTAAATGCAATAAGTATTGATTGCAAAGTATGATTCACCGAATGCAAGCAGGCAAGGACGCGACGAGCGTGGTGAGAGTGCCACCCCTCTCCAAGATGCATAGAACAGAACGCTCGAACTTTACATATCTCAATGCATGCGTGGGTGATGGCAACCGTGAAGACCCCCTTATGTAATAATACAACTTGCCGTGCGTAGTTTGTAATCTGCACGTACAATGAGATCTTTTCAATGCCGTCACAGCTAGCGGAACATTTTTTTTAATACTTTTTTTTTCATATCTACCTTTTGTTTTTGCATACAATGGCACTCGGTGCGCGGTTCACGTACGATGCGAGGAAATTTCTTCGGCAACGGGCGAGTCCTTTGACAAAAATTTCCTTCGCCAATGAAAGCAACGTAACAGCAAGCAGCAATCATCATCAAAGATCGCATTGTTCGATGCTGGTTGTTGTTGTTTCGTTGGTTTTTCGGCTCTAGCTGTGCGCGGCTAATGGATTAATGTGTATCTATGCATGACCGATGAGCGGGATACATATTACACATCCTGCACGTTACGAATAACAAAGGTGCGACTTCGATGACGGCACACGCAGCGATCGCAATTGATTTTCGGTTTATTTATAGGAAATACGTGTATGCGTATGTATATAGATAGAAAAGAGGCGTCCGCAGTCGGTGGAAAGTCGCTCTCCAGACGCGATCCGGAGGAGGGCACGCGGCTATTTTTAGCGGGAACGAACCCACGGAGGAGAGCCGCGCGTATGGTGTACGATGTAAAACGCATCCAGCCTCATTCCAGATCGAATCCGCGTTTCGGTGGGACGACGTTACCGCACGCCTAACTAAGTCTCGCGTATGCGTCATACGTTTCTCTTTGCGCGAGCAAAGGAGCAGCATTCGTTTGTTATTGTTATTCAAGACACGGTACTGTTAATGCTGTTAATACTGTTAAGTGCACCCACACCGCGAGCTCCGCTTTTCGACTTGCAGTCCTTTGCTGCCGCGGTACCGTCCGGCACTTCCTGGTGGGCGTCCGCAGTTCCGTTCCAGCTGTGGCCGAACGCTGTACGCGCGGTGATAATTGACGTTAATTAATGAATAAACTGGATGTAATCAAGGACTAGTGACGTCAGTTTCGTGCGGCTCAAGTCATTTGCGGCCGGTCGGTTTCTGCGTGCAACCAGTTGGTTTTTGCTGCTGCTGCTGCTGCTGCTGTTGTTACTGCTGGTGATCCAGTTGTGTGCGGGCGCCCACTGCCTGAGCAAAATAATGCAACAGCCGTTACGGAAATCCGCCGATGGTCTCATCAAGTGACCAGATCGATGTGCAGTGCCGCGATTCGGGACCGACGATTCACGTATTACGTATCTGGTGCAAAGAGCGGTTCTTTCCTGTTGCGAGGAAACTAATAGAGTAGAAAGCAAGCAAGCGATGTAAAACCGTGCGCTGCTTACTTATTATCATTATTATTATTATTATTCAAATAGAGACGGGAGCGTAACTTTTACCATACACACACAACGTACCATTAGCCGCAGCAAACAGTCAGTCAGTAAGTGCTGGTGCTGTTGTTAGGCAGAAGAAGAGTGCGTGCGCGATAATTCGCGCTTAGCAGAAAAGTACCGTAAATACTTTCCACATACTCGTATATTAATCACCATTGTTGTTGTTGGTTTTGTTTTTTGTTCGCGCGATTTTCCGCCGTCCAGTTCGCCGATTCGAAATGTGAAGAGTTCGGCGCGTCGTCGACAGCCGCTTTTCGAAAATGCGCGGTCACCTGGTGGTCCGCGACGTGCCCAGCGTGCAGCAGCACGCTCACACGCACTCGTTCGCCGTCAGCGATCGCACGGTGGTCCGCGTGCACCACTCGAAGACGCAGGAAAGGGTGCGGGTGGTGTGCACCACTCGCCACCAGCACACCAGTCGATTCGTCACCGTAACTGATGCATGTTCCTCCCTTACGCCTTTCAGGAAGCATGTCACCACCGTCAGGTACAAATTTCCTATTAAAATTTTACGTGCACCCTGCACCCTGCACCCAGCACCCAGCGCTTCCTCTATAATATACGGTACCGTTTGTATTCTTTTTGTGTATAGTGTTTGTCGGAGCAAACAAACAACAATGCTACAGGCACCCACTCGCACTTCTCGTAGGTGATACTAATTACCGTAGTATAACTATACGTAACAAAGTTGCTGGAAATTCAGGTGTTTCCAAATGCGAACGCAAATAGCGCAAACTTAATGGTCATTGCTTCGATCTGGCCTTTTGTTTTCGAGTCATTGGCAGCTAATAAACGATTATTCGCACATTAAGCGCGCACAAGGGCAATCGCCTGCTCGAGGTAGTCTGTTTCGCAAGAGGTTGATTGCCGTATGGCAACAGTTTCGCGAAAACAATTGCTTTGGAAAATTTAGACCGACTTCGATCGGATGCCGAATCGCTTCCCCGCGGTTCATTTTAATTGCCAGTTTCATTTATTATTAGATTTTTCTTTTTTTGCATCTGTAAGTACTAAAGCTATTCACTTAAGTTGCAACATCGGCGCGATTAATTGCACATACACCGCTCCGCGCGCCACAAACAACCGTTATTGTTATTGTTTCAAAGTGCAATGTCGGTTCATTTGCTTATAATGTGTAACATGTTGTATGGACAATTTCAATTTATCTATATACAGGTAGAATAAACAGTTTTTGTTTTATTTAATTCAGCAAACAAAACAAAACAAAAAAAAGTCAGTCACTCCGATCGCAGTCAGGTGGGTGCGTTGTATTGTCGTACATCGGATTCGATTCGTGGACCCAGTCAATAATGAATTATCGCAGATAACGAAAGCACAGCGTGGGCGACGATGTTAATTATTATTCTAATGCCATAGTTTGTGCGCGATAAAAAAATTACTGAAATTATTATGATTAGTTGATCGGTATGTGCGTCGCGAGTGCTTCGCTGCCTTGCTTTATTCGTTCGAAATATGTGATTTTTTTCGTGACCCAGAATCGCGTTTAATGTCAACGAGAAATTGCTTTTAGTGGCCGCGCATATACATCAATATTAACCGTACGGACGGACGCAACCTATATGGGAGCGCACGCGAACATTATGAAACAATTACTGTGTTGTTGCTGCTGCAAATCCACCGGAAAGTATAGGTAGCATTAAATGGTTTCTTTTTTATTTTCGCTTCTTTTTCTAAATTTGCACCGAACGCGAACGCGAACGCGAACGCAAAAAGACAACGACTCTCTTTTTGTGTATCCGCTAAATGCGGAACTTTCTAACTTTTATGCGCGGCCGTAATATGCATCGCGGTAAAATGTTTCAAAAGCGCTTTTCTGTGTATCGCGATTGCATTGGCGGGCGTCAAATGCACAATTGCGACTGTTCGCACACTCGCGAAATAATTTTTTTCACCGTCGTCGGCAACGGTTTATCAATTCAATTGAATTCAATTAGGTTCTCCGCTGCGATTAAATTAGCGTTGACTAGTTAAACGGCGATTAGTCACGGGTTACCGTTCAATTTATTATAGGGCTCATGTACCACCAGTACCCTTGGCACATTTAGCTCTTTCTATATAGATGCTGCTAATAGCAGCAGCAATTTTCCTCATTAAATTCGCGATCATTATAGTTTATTAATTCGAAATGCCGTGTCTTGCTTGTCTAATTGACAGTGTTTAATTTAAGATTAATCGCATCGTTAACAATTTCGAATCTTTGCGCTCCGCCAATTTTTCTTCGATTTGAATAACTAAAAGGAAAAAAAGAGGAAAAAACAGGTGCGAATGGAGTATATAGCGTAAGATTTGCAAGGATTTTGCTTTATTTCCCGAGTTGCAGCAGCAGCTTAAATGTTAATCTAGTTAATTGTGCTCAATTAGCGAGTACTTTCTACGATCTCTACAGTTAATTACTTTACAGTTAATGCCATTAGCGATTGCACAATGCAAACAAATCTTTCGCATCTATCGGCAGTTGTCGCGCACTTCTGTTTGTTTTTTCTTTTTTTTTTTTTCTTCTTCGTTCGGTGAGATCGGGGCGCGCAGTCGGAAATTTTTACTTCGTTTGCAACAATTAAAGTGTTAAACAATAAATTATGCAACGCTCGTTCGAGTCGTCTTAGTAAGTAGGTAAGAAACGGCAACACAATAACAGCAACGGCGTAACGAGTCTTAAATACACACTCTGCACTGTACATATTCGCATAGTTCCTTTCTGCTGCTTTTATTCCGATTGTTATTGCTCGAATGCTGCGAACAATTGAAGGAAAAGTAATGGCTGCGCGATGTAATTAGATTCGCAAAAGAAATGTGCACGCATCATCGACATCACTCATTTCGGTTTTCAGCTTTATTTTTCGACGTTTCTGCGTGGCGTTAATCGGCCGAGCGAAATTCGTTAGCAAGTTTGCATCACCTGTCGTCGTTCGTGCGCCCGCTTATTGAGCAATCTCTTCCCAAAGGGAAAGTTGCGAAGTTTTCGCTCGTCGCGCGCTCGAAGAGCTGCAAAGCAGGCGCGCAGGGTAGTTCGTCTGCTTAAAGCTTAATGCTCGATGCATGATGTTAACTTGGTTTTTGATATTCCGTCTATCTTTTTGCTTTTACATGTTCCGGTGGGTAAATGTGTGCGGAAAACTGTAAACAAAGTGATCTTCTTCTTCTTCTTGATTATATCTAAAAATACTTCTTCGCGTTCCGCCGCTGAGCCCATTCGGTATAATCTCTTTATTCGCTTTTCAGTCAGTGAACTCGCTCGAAATTTTCCTGCTTTTATTTTCGTTTGTTCTAATACGCGAAGCAAAAGCGGAACAAATATTTTTGCGAGTGCAGATAACTCGAAGCGTTTATGAAAATCTATAATTGTCCAATACTTTAAGGATTAGTTGCGCAAATAACTTTCTTAAATATTTGCATGCAACTCGTTCGTCGAACAAGAGCGATTCCGATCGTTCGATGCTTTCTTCTTCTCCTGATTATTCCTCTTTCTTGTATAATTATCGACTAACCGTAATTAAAGTTATTAAGACCTCCTTCGGACTGGATATGCGTACGATTTACGTATTTTCAGTACGGTAATAAGACTAATAAGTAACAATTCAATCGAAAAATTAGAAGAAGAAAAAAAGAAATGGCAAACCGTTGTTGCTTTTTTATTTCATTTGCTAAACAATGAGCAGTAATAAATTTGCGGTTTTTTTTTCTGCTTCTTATGTATAATTTTTTATTGTTCTTTGTTTTGTACGTGCGTTACATAAAGAATTGTTAAGACTTTTAGCGCAATTTAAGTAACATTTCGTTTGCGCTGCTGCTGCTGCTGCTGCCGCCTGCATTTGTAGATAAATTATGTAAGTCTCCCAATCATGGGAGACCAATTAACGACGATGTCGGTTCTGCCATTCGCCAGTCCACGTGCGCTCAGCACTCCATACGAAATTAAAAGGTTGCTTTCGGTTTCTTTGGTAAGAGATTTTCGAGGCCCGAGGAGAAAAACTTCGACGGAACATCTGCCTTTTTTCAAAATGCGCCCAAACACCTGTCGGCTGGCTGCGTTCCTCTGGTGTTCTGCTGTCCAGGAGCTCATCTTGTAAATTCTCTCAGAAATTTTACTCACAAATTCGTCGTCTTCGTTTCGCTATTCTTTTTTTTTTTTTTTTTTTTTTTTGTCGCATTAATAGCAAATTATTGTTGTCGTATCGATGAAACGAAGCGATAGCTTTCGTTTTTATTAATTTATAAATTTCCGAATATTTTCTTAACGATGGCAACCCGAGGTTTTCTATTAATTTATTTCAATGATTGGCAATTTATTGTCGGAACCTACGACGCAGGAAACTTTCTTCGAATGAATTCGATAGTTGTGCGGTTTGTTTGTTTAAATTTTGCACTGCACAATCGAAGCACTCTATTTAATAAGTGCGGAGAAGATGAATTCCATGAAGTGTTTTTTGTGTGCAACCTATGTACTTCGCCTCCGAGATTCGATGTGTGGGTATATGAGAATGCCATGTGTTCGGCGGTTCCTGCAATAAAACTACTACGGAGTGAAGAAGAAGAAGAAAAAAAGAAACCGATCGGGAGCAGCTGCACATTCGGTATTTACTTTCAGTCCATCCTTGTCTGTCGGCTACCTGTGATTAAGGGCTTCCAACCCACTTCTTCATCTTTTGTGCTCTCTTCGCACGCACACACACACATACACACACACACTCGAGGAGTACCTTATTTCTGCTGCGGCAGCCCGTGACGGTACCTCAGTTCACCAGCTGTTCTTCTCCGAGAAGCATCCGTCCCGTGATGCATTAAAGTTGGCCCAACTTTGCCCTCTTGTCCTCTCCTCGGCCGCCCTGCGCGAAAATCGTATCGTCCGAAAATGATTATTTGCATTTCCGGGTTCCTAGTGGGAAGGTATTTGCTGCCGAGATTTGCGCTGAAGCATTTCCCCGTTTTATTGTCGCGAAAAAACGCCTCGTTGCGGACACGTTATGACCTGCACCTGTTTTGTTGTTGCAGCTTTCCCCCTAAGATGGACAGGACTCAGACGTCTTCGGCGATGGCGTCCCTGCACTTGCAAGACCAGACCTACATCCAGGCTCCCACTTACATGCAAAGTCAGAACTACTCGACGACATCTCCCAACCAACTTTACATTCGTTCCTCTCCCAACAACAATTCCGGATACGTGGTCTCGCAGTCTCTTCACAAGAAGGGCTCTCTAAGGAACAATGACATCCTGAAGCGGTCTCGAGTGCAAACCACGTACGTACATGCGAGAACTCGTTAATTAATTATATTCTAGCGTCATGTTTTTGGTTTTGTTTTGTTCGCCGGAACAGGTACGAGTTGTCGCAAGACATTTTGGACAAGCGGATCGAAGTGTTGGAACGGAAGTACGGTGGAGTGAAGGCTCGCAATGCGGCTCTCACGATCCAGAGGGCTTTCCGGCGGTACACTTTGCTCAAGAAATTCGCCGCGATCACGGCCATGGCGAAGGCCGAGCGGCGCATCAGTCGCCGCATACCGAACAACGGAGACGACGTCAAGAACAACATCAACGTCGGCGATGGCGACCACTGCGATCAGGAATACATGCGCAACTTCGACAAGTGAGTTACCAATTGTTGGATTCTTTTACTGTTCATGTTCATGTTCACGTTCACTGCTTGCTTGTTGGAATTTGCGAGTTCTCTATTAATTGTTTCATATGAATTCGTTGATCGTTGCATACACTAAAGAAACAAAAAAAACAAAAAGATAATTCTTAGTTGCTAGCTACTAAATGTGTTCATCATAATTTTAGTGGTCATGAATGCAGTTCAATGCGAGTCCTTCCTATGCGTTCCATGTCGCTTCGCGAAAGAAGAAGTATAGATCATGTATCAATGCCCCGTAGTCAGTCGGGTACTCCCACAGTTTGCTGGGAGAATTACAATCCCCATTTACAAATCCCGTATTATTACTCTCCTGGAGATAGTAAACATGATAACCATAGTTTGCAACCATCCGGAAGCACGTGTAGCACGCCGCAGAGCTCTAATAACGGATATGTTCGTTCGCGTAGCAGTCTGAGCAGCCGAAAAGTGCCTCCCGAGGTACCGAAGCGCACTTCGAGCATATCGTCGCGATCGAACATGGATCCGAGACCGCACCACCGCTCGAACGGACTGAGCAAGAGCACGGAGAACGGCGGATCGCTGTCGAGCGTCCAGAGTTCCGGCAGCGACAGCAGCATCTCGGCCGACCGCACGATCCTCGGCGCCGAGTATCCGGCGTCGCCGCTCTGGAAGCGCAAAGGCGTCCACCATCACCACCACCACGCCGAATACTCCGAGTCCACGCTGGAGACCAGCCTGAGTAACATTTCGAATTCGAGCAACTCGACGTACGTGCTCGACCGCCAGGAGCAATCGCAGGCGCCCGTCAACTACAAGATCTCCGAGACGGTGCGCAAGCGACAGTATCGCGTCGGACTGAATCTCTTCAACAAGAAGCCCGACAGGGGCATCGCCTACTTGATCCGCCGCGGCTTCCTCGAGAACACTCCGACCGGCGTGGCCAGATTCCTCATAACGCGCAAGGGACTCAGCAAGCAGATGATCGGAGAGTATCTGGGAAACCTGCAGAACCCCTTCTGCATGGCCGTGCTCGAGTGCTTCTCGATGGAACTCGATCTATCCGGGATGCAAGTGGACGTGGCCTTGCGCAAGTTCCAGCAGCACTTCCGGATGCCCGGCGAAGCGCAGAAAATCGAAAGACTCATGGAGGTGTTCTCGCAACGCTACTGTCAGTGCAATGTGGACTTGGTAGCTAGATTAAGATCGCCAGATACGGTAAATATTAATCGAAAATTGTTTAAAAATTTGTTCCCGTTCTGGAAAAAAAAAAACAAAAACAAAAACCAATATGTTTCTTGCAGATATTCGTGCTGGCTTTTGCAATAATAATGCTGAACACGGATCTGCACACTCCTAACATCAAGCCCGAACGGCGTATGCGTGTTGAGGATTTCATCAAAAACTTGCGCGGAATCGACGATTGCGGTGATATTGATAGTGATATGTTAGTTGGTATTTACGATAGGGTGAAAGCGAACGAATTCAAGCCGGGTTCGGACCACGTGACGCAGGTGATGAAAGTGCAAGCCACAATTGTCGGCAAGAAGCCCAACATGGCGTTGCCGCACAGAAGGCTCGTCTGCTATTGCAGACTCTACGAAATACCCGATCCGAACAAGAAGGAACGTCCCGGCGTGCACCAACGGGAAGTCTTTCTCTTCAACGACCTGTTGGTGATAACCAAAATTCTAAGCAAAAAGAAGTCGTCCGTTACATATACCTTTAGAAATAGTTATCCGTTGTGCGGAATGGTTGTTACTCTATTCGAGAAGCCTCGTGAGTATTGTTTTAACGTACTTTGCCGTATTTTCATTATGCAAATCTGCAGATTATCCGTTCGGAATTCGACTGTCCCAAAGAGTAGACGGGAAAAATCTTGTTACGTTTAATGCGCGAAACGAACACGACAGATGCAAGTTCGCCGAAGATCTGAAAGAGTCCATCAGCGAAATGGACGAAATGGAGAATCTTCGCATCGAAGCGGAGCTGGAAAGGCAGAAATCTAGTCGTGGAAACAGATCTGGTACGTTGAAAGTAAAAGGCTCAATTCTTTTGTATTGTTACGAGATGATAATGATGCTGGTGGAATGGTGTTAACGTAATTTGTAATTTTACATTGAATAGGTTCGGAAAACAGGGACAGCGGCGTGGCAGACGTAGAGGTGTATCCTTGTCAGTGTGCTTGCGCCCAGACACCAATTTCGACCGGCTCCAACGACAATGCCATAGAGGAGAACAACCACGAGACTCAAATAAAGAGATCGGCACTCAGCAATTCGCTACTGGATATTCACGAGCAATGTGAGTGTTAGAAAACTAAAGCTGCCGTCAATCATTAGAGAATGTTAACAATGTTAGTGCAGTTACAGGAGAGAAAACGCAACGCCGCGGAAGTGTAGGCTCGCTGGATAGCGGCATGTCCGTGTCGTTTCAGTCGACGTCGGCCAGCACCTGTTCGCGATCGGAACGAATGATCAACAAAGGTGGCAAATCCGTTTACTATCAGCCATCGTTCCTCGGCGGACTGTTCAACAAGAAGCAATCTGTAACTTCCGCTACGGACCCGTCCGCAACCTGTAGTGGCGGTTTAGCTAAATCTACCGAAGTTTAATTCGGAAACGTTTACTGCCAATAATAGATAGTCAAATAGTGTCGACCGAAATTCGTCTATTTGCATTCTAACTAACTAATTAAATCTTAATGTGGTGCTGGATTTTAACAGTATTTACCAAATAGTTCAAGTTATCATCATGTTTACTGAGAACGCGTTTCGTAAAGAATTACTAATCAAATAATAAATTAAACATTCGTAAATGTTACCAATTGAACCTATAAGATGTAAAATTAAGATCGAAAATACTTAGAGTTGTTAAGCAAGCTAGGTCACTTCGAAGTAAGTAAAATTCTTAGTAATAATAATAGTCACGGAAATCGATTTACAACTATCAGGAAGCTCCTGCATTGTTCTAACTCGTTTCGTTTGTTTATTTTTGTATTCATGAAATTAGTACGGGATCACGTCTCTGTCGTCTTAAAATATCGAATTAATTCATCTGTTACCAAACGCATTTTTGGCTTAAGTCTTCTCTTAAATGGAGCGTCAACATTTCTAGTCGAATGTAAATATGCTAGAGGTTCGCATGATACTTAATATTTTAATCTTATGTATTAAGTGTTTTTTTTATAACTAATAAACGATTGAATCACATTTGTCCAACAATTCGCAAACCCCAAATACATTTCCCAAAAAAATTCTCCTCAGCTAAGTTAAATTAGGCCTAATTGTGCTATCGAAAAATACTGTTCTAAGATTTACTCCTAGAGTTTTATTTTTCAGATGATCTGAAGTAAATCAACAATTTCATAAAGAACAATACTGCGCTTGCAAGACCATCGACAGATGGCACAATTTTAATGGTACCCAGTACCATTCCTCATAACACCCCCTTCCTCCTCTCTAGCCGGTCTTTAGTTACCAATTTGAAAACAAAACCGTGGGAAAAACTATTCGTAAATTCAAAAAAATATGCATCAACCATCATGACTTTATTATGTTCAATTGGTTGCATTGCCCAGCGCCAGTCGTCACGAGTGAAAACATAAACAGACCAGCCACTTGTTTGTTTAGTAGGGCAGTTTCAAGCAGTTTGCACACGTCTCCTATTGTTGTTACACGTAAATTGTTTATCTAAAGTTTAAGTTAATCTAAGTTTTAGTAAGAGTGCAGGCCTTATTTCGTGCAGTCGTAATCATTAAGTGTTTCAACGAATCAAAAGTTCGGCTTCCATTCAGATGGAATCGAAAGGTTAGTTTTTAATTTTTTTAATTTTATAGTATTCAACAAATGTACGCCTTCTCAATCGCAATCCGAAATTTACAATGTATTGCTTTCAATTTCGCCGGAAAAATTAATGTTTCGCTTGGGAATTATCGGAAATCAACGAAAAGGCTCGCACCTGTTCATCACTAGTTTTTGAACCACACAGAATCAAAATTCATGATCTCATCTGAATGGGTAGTGGGGAAATTGCAAAACAAAAATAAATAAATAAATAAAACCCATTTGTGATGCAACATTAAATCTAATTGTTATTGCAGATGTCACCAAACAATTTGGACCCTTATCAATTCAGGATGGTGTACGATTATGTCCTCACTCATCTGTGGCCTTTTCTAAACTCGTTTCTGCTTTCAGGAATCGCTTAAAGATTTCAAAAGACGCATGAAGAATATCAAGCTGGCCAACGAAGCAATGAGTTCCACAGTGGTCACTGATGAGTATGCCTTATCAGTGAGTTCCAATAAGTTGCTCAGGGGTAGAACAGGAATAGCCTACAATGATTTTATGGAATTACATAAATGCGAATGGGACCCATTTTACCCAGAGAATCCGCAACGCTACAGCTCCATTATGAACAGACTTAAAGAGCTGGGTCTGCTGGATAGATGTGTCAGAATCGGCAACTACGAGATTGGCCGCGAGCTCATTACAGATGTACACGATCCAAAGCAAATTGAAATTTTGGAGCGCATTTGTAACGATTTTGAACTGCACAAAGCGGAGAAATTGGCCTCTCAATACGATGCTATTTATTTCAACAAGGTACTTCGTTGTTCGGCACTTTATTTTTTTTCTTTTGCGTTAATACTTGCGCGACTTTTCAGCATACTCTTAATTGTGCCAAAGTGTCAGCCGCCACTGCTTTAGGGCTGGTGAGGGCCGTCAGCGATGGGACCGTTCAAAATGGTCTGGCGGTGGTTCGGCCGCCCGGACATCATGCCCAACACTCCGATTTCAATGGCTATTGCTTCTTTAACAATGTGGCCATAGCAGCGAAAAGTCTCCGAGAAGTGCACAGTAAAATTCTTATAGTTGATTTCGATGTTCATCACGGCCAGGGCGTGCAGGATTTGTTTTACGATGATCCCAAGTGCATACAAATGGCCAAAGCAAAAATGTACAGTACTTATCGGTTTTGTTTTGCAGTGTTTTGTACTTTTCTATTCATCGCTACGAGCACGGCACTTTTTGGCCGAATTTACGACGAAGCAACTTTGATTACATCGGGGAGGGCGCGGGCAAAGGATTCAATATTAACGTTCCTCTCAATGATATCGGTCTGAACGATACCGATTACATGAGCATCGTCCATAATATTCTTCTGCCGGTTGCTTACGAGGTATCCATCCAACAATTCGATTTTTTCAATAAGCCATTTCAAAATGATTTTATTGTTTAATTCGCATTAATGCCTTGTTAGTTTCAGCCTGAACTTGTGCTATTTTGCGCTGGCTACGATGCCTGCGTAGGATGCCCCGAGGTACAATTTTCTTTCCTTACATTTTTCTTTTCTTCCAGTTCAACCCTGAACTAATTCTTTTCTGTGCCGGATTTGATTCAGCAGTTGGCGACGAAAAGGTTTTCATTTATTTTCCTCTAAAAAAACTAAGCGAAAATTAACACGGTTTGCTTTTGCCCAGCCCTTTTTGTTATGCCTCTGCTAATTTTTGTTTTTGCCCAGGGTTTTCCTTTCTGGACTTTTTTTATGATAATTTCTTACTTTACAGGGCTTAATGCTGGTCAGTCCTGGTTTCTATGGGCATTTAATTAAGTTGTTGAGTGGTCTCGCTTACGGGAAGTTGGCTGTTCTTCTGGAAGGCGGATATTTTCCGCCTTCTTTGGCAGAAGGGGTGGCCATGACTTTAAGGGCTTTATTAGACGATTCGCCGGCTCTGCTGTCGCCAATGGTCAAACTGCCAAACGAAGCCTTGATCCGCACCATCAACGATGTGAAAAGCCACTTGAGACCCTATTGGAAGTGTTTCGAAATTTTGGCAAACGATTCAATTGACTATAAAGATTTGCCGGTGCACGAGGTGAAAATTAAGTACAAAGGCATCGAATCGGGACCGCCATTCGAAACGCGCAACTGTTACCCCATAATGTCTTCCGAAGACACTCAAAAAATAGCAGAACTTTTACATAACTACATTTTAGGTACGCCGGTGTTATTTATTTATTTATTTTTTTGGTGGCTGATGGTTTTAATTTATTTTTTTGTTGCTTAAGGATATGCTCAAGTGAGGGAGAACAAAGTTTGCTATGCATACGACGACAAGATGATGTTGCATAGCTGCGAGGGTGAAATCGTTGAAAATCCTCAAAGACTTAAGGTTGTTCACGATAGGTTTTTGGAGTTAAATTTACACAAACGATGCACGAAGCTGAAAATCAGAGATTTCGACGTTCGGGAATTGGCGAAAGAGGTGCATTCGCTGGCCCACATAGATCCCATTTGCAATGACACCGTTAAACTCGGCAAAAGAAATCACGATTTGTATTGGCAATCGGGCGGCGGCAGTCAGTGCAGCGTCAAAACGGCTGTGTCCGCTCTAATAAGTGTTGTCAATGAGGTGATGACCAGAAGATATTCGTCAGGGGTAGCGATAATCCGCCCTCCGGGACACCACGCTCAAAGAGATAAATCTTCCGGTTTTTGTTTCGTGAACAATGTTGCGGTAGCTGCCAAGCATATGATAAATGCTAGACTTGCGGAGAAGTAAGTGTTTTATTTTCTTCTTAATTTTATTTTAAATCGGCTGATATCGACCAACTTGATTTCAGAGTTTTAATTATCGATTTTGATATTCATCACGGCAACGGTACTCAGGAAATATTTTACAATTCGAAGAACGTGATGTATTTGAGCGTTCACAAATACGAGAACGCTTCATTTTTTCCCAAATCTAGAGATGCTGATTTCACTTGCGTTGGCGGACCCCAAGCGCAAGGGTACAATGTCAATGTACCATTCGAAAACGTAATAATTTTTGAACTTAATGAATCGAGTGTTATTTGCATTTAATTTTATTTTTAGGAAAAAATGGGCTGTGTAGATTACCTGACGTGTTTCTTCCGAATAATCTTACCCTTAGCATATGCGTTCGCACCAGACGCCATTCTGGTGTCCGCCGGTTTCGATGCTGGGATCAACGACCTTTTAGGGAATTACAAAGTTATGCCTCAAACGTTCGGTCACATGATACAACTGTTGAGGCCTTTAGCGGGCGGCAGAATAATTATTGCGATGGAAGGAGGCTACAATTTGACGACGTTGAAACATTCAATGAATTTCTGCATAAAAACATTGCTTGGTGATCCGCTGCCGCCTCCGAGCGACATGTCTTTGCAGAAGGCGTTGGCGCATCAATCATTTACCAATGTTATTTGCCAGTTGCGCCAGTACTGGGAAGTCTTGAAGGTCGCCAAGAAATTGAAATAACCCTTGATTTCAATTCGTAGATACTAAAAAGCTAGGGACCAAATTTTAATATTTAATATATGTAATATGTTACTAAATGTTTGGATTGGGATGACCCACTGACTTGTTAATGCGCATTCTAATATTTAATATAATAAAAATTGTTGTTTGTAATGTTTGCTTTTTTATTTTGTAATAAATCGATGAGAACAAATCTAATAAGCCTTTGGTTCCTTTCCCTAGAATCCAGATGGCACAAATTCAATCCCTATGGCGCAAGTTTATTTATGGTATTGTAAATTTTATTTTTATTTTGAAGAAGAGGAGAAACAACGCAATATACATATTATAATACTATAATATTATTTTTTCAATAACTTTTTAATTGCTTTTTATATTATTTATTAAGTTTCCATAATACATTTTAATTTTAGCACAGCTTTTTATTATTTTTAATGAGTATTTAATTGTTTGTTATATTTTTTATTGAGTTTCAATTATTAATTTCAATGCTAGAGTAGCCTTTTATTTATTTTCAACAAGTTTTTTTATTGTTTTGTTTTTTTATTTTTTATTGATTTTCAATGATTAATTTTATTTCATTCTTTAGTTTAGTTTTGTTTGCTAAGTATTTTTCGTTTTAATTTTAATTTTTCTCGAGCTATTCTGTCCCCGTTTGGTGTCGGGGTTTGTGCCATCAATTGGGGGTGGCACGAGACTAAAAGAATAGCACCAAAGTATTCCCTGCTTGTCGTAAAAGGCGACTAAAAGGGTCAATAA
>JASKGO010001654.1:0-98600 GCA_030556065.1 Holobus sp. GC000080
AAATGAACAAATTTAATCAAATTTACTCAGTTGGGCTCCGACTCGCAGCCGTAACAAATTCTTAGGTTAGGAATTACTGCGCTCTGCGTTGCTGCTGTTGGTACTACTGAGAGTGAGGCGGCGATTTAAATGATGTCATTCCATTTTCTGACTGTTCGTCATTAGACGATTAGCAATAAAAAGTCCTCTTAGTAATTGCTTTATAAAATCCCAATTAATATTCCGATCCTAATGGTTTGTTCAGCAAATTATTGATAATTAAATGGTCTTTAATTATCTTAAATAATTTTTAAATTAAAACCATTCTCTCTCTGATCATATAAAGGATAATTTAATTGGGGGTGACAATTGGTTTATAATAGTAATAAAAACTAAAAGTAAAATTATTAATAATCAATTTATAAAATAGCTTGTTAAATTGTCTTTCAAATGAGCCTAAAATTGTTGCTCTAACTTAATTAGTTCAAGAGTAATTAATTATTTTCTGACCGTTTTCCCTTGGACGACTTTGCAACAAATTATTCTCTTAGTTATTTGTTTATAATATCCAAATTAACGGACCAATCATAAATATTTTTTGACATAATTATTGCTAATTTAATTACCCCCAAATATCCTAAATAAATTTTATGTTTTACTAATTTTCTGATTTTATATAGGGAAATTTTGTTGTGGGTGGTAATTACGGACGCAAACATCGACAGCTCAACGTTAACGAGCCGAGCGATCGGACTGTAAGCAGAGCGCGTCACGCGAGTCGAGACTGAATACTGGCGAGTCTAACGTTAGCGTGTAACGTACTTGTTGGCTTGTGCTTGATTTACTAGCCAAAACAAAAACATAAATTATTACTAATTAATTCTAATAGGTAGTTTAATTGTATTTCAAATTAGCCTTAAATTGTTGCCCTAGCATAATTAAATCAAGAGTAATTGATTAATTTCAGACCGTTCTTCATTGAACGAGGAACGACTATACCTACTTTGCAACAAAAAGTCCTCCGAATATTTTTTTTGTTTACTATACTAAAGTCTAAATTTGTGGACCGATCTTAATGGTTCTTTCACTTAATTATAGCTAAGTGGATTGATTGTCTTCAATTATCTTAAACATATTTTGAATGTGTAAGAGATCGCGATCACCCAGTTAATATTGTAATGAGGAACGTCGCTAAATAATTATAAGGGACTTGATTGTTGTGCATTTAAATTACTAGACGCACTAATAAAGCAAGTACGCTTTGATTTTTAAAACAAAAAATAATTAACCATAATTAGTATTAGTTAAGTTGGGTTTATATTTGTTTGAAAAGTCCGTATTTCACTCGCTTCCTGTATTATACCTATCTAATTAAATACTCATCGAATATAACGATAGAAAATTACAAACTGCTGTTAGTTGTATGAAGCACTCTTATCACTTATACAATTATTATTACCAATAGTTAAGTAATTAAAATAGTTTGGTGACTTAATCTTTAACATTGTTATATTGATTTATTTATTCTAAGAAACTCATTTTTGTATTTTGCAATGTATACGTATTTAGCATTCAACTCGTAATTTATAAATTTAAACAACATTTATTCAAAAATAAAAGCTTTAAATACCTACAATAAATAAAAAACTAAATAAATATTAAAAGAAAACATAGGTACATCATAAAAATAATTTAAATTAAATTATTATTATTATCAATAAAATAATAAAAGGGAGAATAATAAGTTATTTCGATGGAGAAGCCGCATCTAAGGGTAGAAATTTTGAAGGGCATCACTGAATAGCGAATTGTACGAGTCCTCCCTTAGAATGAAAATGTCTTCGGGTTTGCCGTTGAAAGTGTATTGACCAGGGAGGCGATGAATGGGACTGTCTGGCTTGGGTTTAGGTCGCGGCGGAGGCGGCGCTAATTGCGGCAAACCACTCCACTGGTAAATATTGGCCGGCTTACCGTTCGATACAAACGAAACGGGCACGTTAAGGAACTGCTGCATTGGATTGGCGGTGGGCGGAGGCGGCTGCGACATGTATCCCAAGCCCGGCACGAACATGTACGGTTGGGGCGGCAAGCGGATGTAATATATTGGCGAATCGAAAGGGCGTCGCACCTTTTTTCGTTTCGGTATCGTGCGACTCAAAGCGTTCTCGTCGTAATCGTAATCTGCGACGACGACATCGTCGTAAGAGTCACCCCCGTAGTCCACGACCAAGTCGTCGCCAGTGGGCGGCTGATGGTGGCGGTCGAGCGATGAATAGTCGTTGTAGTAATTTAGAGATTTCTCTTTGCGATCTGACTGTTTTATTGGGACGCTTAAGACACTCGACAGCAGTATGGTGGACGTTATTGTTAATGTGAATAGTTTTGTTGACGACATTTTGTTGCTATCTGCAATATATATAATTTTTTTTCTTTTTTTCTTTGTTTTGTAAAATTATTCGTTAATTCTTATTATTAAATTGTATTACAAGTTTTGAAGCGGATAGCACCAGAAAATAAGAAGAAGCAATTTAAAATTTGATTAATTAATAGAATAATATAACTATTGGATGAATATTTTTGTTAGATAGTAAGAGTGCAGTTATTTTAAACAATATCGCCATTATTACACCCAATTTAAAGTGAAATAGTACTTTAAAGCACCAACAACAACAAAAATGATATATTTAATGTTACCAGATACTTTACATACTCCATCATAGAATAAGTCTATTAATGTTTCAGTCTTCAGTAATAACCATATAAAGTTATATTGCGACTACAAGTATATAACTAAGTAAGTAAGTAAGTAAATGATGATGATCATGGTGATGATGATGATGCATGTGACTAATGCATATAAATAATGATTTTCTGCTATTATATGTACTCTTAATAACGATTTCATTCTATACCTATGCGGTGCAACTGCTTCATTTGCCTGTGTGTTTGTTTGTTTGTTTTCTAATTATATCACTTATTATTTCCTTAAATATGCGCCTTTATTTTCAATATAGAGTAATAAATGAGTAATGTAATAAAATAAAATTAATATATATTAAACCATTAGGAGATATAGTACATACGTATTAGTTTTAAACATTTATGAGTTGCACATATACTATATTATTATTTACTATTCGAATATAATTTGATAATTTATTTCGTTATTTCACTTCGTACATTGGCATGAACATTTTATGTCGCTTTTACGGTCTTCTTCCATTTTCAATAATGGACCATAAAAAAGTCCAAGAACAAAAATGATTTTATTATTTTGTGCATTCCACACTATATTTATTAATAAAGAAAATTACTACTATATATACCATTATTTTATATTTAGGGCATACAGACGATCAATTGTTTATGTCCAGTAATGCATTTACTTATAAATGAAAAAAAAAATAGTTAACTAGTCGAGCAATAAAATGTGTAAATGTGTACAACTATTTATCATTAACCGGTGGGAAAGGTTCTAACAGCTACCAGCTACCAGTATAAGTTAATTTCATTTTATGTATTTCTTTATTTTTAAAAGGACTTAAATAGTGATGTTGCTGTTGTACGATGAAGTGAATATCTCATAATAAAATATATTTATCTATTAAATAAATATAGTTAAACTGACATAATATGTAAAACCAGAGAAATGTTTTCTATGGCGAAATGCCTTTATTTACTTCAGTTTCAGCAAGCTAAAAGTTTAACAACAGTTTTAAAATACGATAAACTGTTCTGTCTGTAATAAAAAATGCATACGTTTTAAATAATAAACGATTTAAAATGTTCTCATGCCATTTTATGAAAACAATATCCTTTTCTTTAGCATTGTTATAACATTTTTCTATATACTAGTAAGTTATGAATTAAGTCGTTTCCTTGTAGATTACTTAAATAATCAGCGAAAATATATTATCAATTAACAATATAAATAAAAACAATTGCGTCCAAAAGAGTAAAAAGTATTAAAGAATTTCTACAAGATAAATTTGCTCATAAATTAATTAATATAACAGCTGATTAATGGATAAAACCAGTAATAAATTATCGAAATTTTGCTTAAATATTGCAAACCCATATGTTGCGATGTTATTTTGGCAATTATATATTTTTAAAATTTCATTATTAATTAGAGAGAGTGAAAGCAGTTAAATTAATAAAACAAAAAGTAAACGTTTCAAAAACCGTATAGAATAAAACTGTCCATTTTTAGCAGAAGTAGCAGAATATAAGTAATTTATTATATTGAGACAGTTTATTTATGCAAAAATACAGGAAAACTTCATGAGATCAATTTTCTGCACGGTTGTCTTTATTTATCATTATTTATTTGTCGCTGTGGGGGCAAAAGCGATTATCCTATTAATCGGCACTTATAAGTGGGAAGCACAAGGTGAGAAATTCACAGAGGTTAATGAAGCACACTGTAAAACCGAATAGGTGCAAATAATAACATTTTCAAAGACTATATAGGTGCAGGAAAGGTAAATTAGCAATAGAAAATTTGCATCACAAGTACAACTGCCTGATGCGTGCCACAACACTTTTACAACTTGTTCTTTACTATAACAATTTTAACTGCCTCTTTAAAATTACCGTTTATTGTTACTATTTTTTAAATTGTTTACCAAAAAAAAATCGTTGTATCTTAGAAAAGTATAAATGTAACAATAATATATTAAAAAGCCAATGAACTATGCGAGTATAGTAAATGAAACAATTTATGAAACACGATGCCATGCACATTTAAATTTAAATAAATATATGTAAATGCTCTATAATTGAATGAACAAATTTAATTAAGTTTTCGCATTTACGGCACAGGATATTCGCACTTTGTATGTATACATAGTATACACATTTCTCTTTTAATCATACTCGTCGCATTCCCCTGATATATTTCCCTAATTTGTTATTATAATGTTTAATGTCTAACATCGCTTTTATCGATATAGGCTATATTAAGGAAAAGGAAAAAACGAAAGAAAGAATAGAGTAATATGCAATTTTTTCCACTGCTCTTATTAATAGCTTATCGAATTCAATAAATTACAAGTTATTAGAAAAGATGATAACGAATATTTCCTTTTTTTTTTTCTTTTTTTTTTTTTATCATTGATGGCGCACCATATTTATAATACATGCGTGGGACAAACAGAGCAGAACTAAAAGAACAGCTTTTAAAGTGGTTCCGCTTTTAATTTTCACTAGAATCTGTTTTCTTCATTAGAATATTTGACATATAATAAGTACAAAGAGAGTGACATAATAAAATTGTTCAACAAAATGACATTTCTATTGCTTTTTGGACGTAAAATAAAGTAGGTATGTATTCCTACCCATAAGCCATAAGCAAAGAAAGATAAAGTGACGTCGTTAGTTGTCTGTTTATATAAATTTATTGTATTCGTCATTTTACGCGTCGTTAAAATGTTTTAGTGCATATTAAACAACCATTAAGAAAGTATGCACTAAAGTAATCAATCATCGTAAATAACTAAATTTGCACGTTACATAGCTAAACATCTATATTACGCTATTTAATACAGTCATTATTTCGCTCTTATTCTTGAAAAAAAAAAAAAAATAGATGAAAAAAAAATCCACTGGACAATTAGCCACAACTGCAATAAATTTAATTATTACTATTTTAATATTATATTGAAACTTATTTGTGGAGAGATTGTGGATGAGATTTGTAAAATGTCGCGCAGCAGTTATATAGATAGATATAGGCACGTATACTACATATATAGAATAGATACGAGTGTAAATCGACATAAAGAAATAAATGCAACACATTGATTCCAAGAAGTATAAGTGCATTTAATTAATATTTAGCGCACCAGTTTCTCTCAACTGTATTCAAACTACATATGAGCGAACACTTTCCCAGACATAAATATAAAATCGATATACAATTTTATTCAATCATTTATTTTTATGTTATTGCTACAGACACTTTCCTTCGGCTTATGCATATACACGGTATGTATATTAAATTATTATTATTACTATTGCCAATGAATTTATTGATTTACCACAATTTATTGTATGTCGAAGTAAACGTTCATCAGTTTCGTAATTAAGACAAAGATAAAAAGTTATTTTTATCAACTATTTATTTAATTGGTAATTGAAGAAAAAAGAAAAAGAAAATGAAAATCCGAAGCAAAATTGAAATGCGTGTCTGCACAATAAACTTATAGTTTTCCCGATCGTTAAACAATTTCCGCGAATTTATGCAAACGAAGAGCGCCAACATATATCACGTAAGTGGAAAAACGGTAAAAGCTAACTATTTTACACAATGAGTGGCTTTAATAAACAAACACGTGAAAGAATGGACCCCAACGAATGTGCGAGAAAATGAATGAAGAGGAAACTCTACGGCAGTCTTATTGTTTATAACTGTTTGCAAGTTCTGGAAGAAACGGGAAAACACAACGTTATATACTATATTTATAATAATTATAAGTTGCGTTTATTTCACTCTTATTATAAAATAAGAAAATGCAAGTGAATTTTCCATTAGACTAATAAATAATTGTTATTTCAATATTATATTTTATGTATATATTAATTTATTAGCTTTGTTTTTTTTTTAGTAAAAAAGTAATTAAATCTTAAAAAAAAAAGATTTTGCTTATTGTTATTAATATAGTGTAGTGATAATAATAATTATAATAATGGTTGACCATATGCGTAGGCAAAATGGACATTAGTAATAGTGACCAGGAGTCTAAGTTTAGCAATAAATTACAGGATTTACATGATTCGCTTGTAAATTATGGATTTATTATAATAAAAAAAATGTAAATGAAAAAAAAAAAAGAAGTGCTCAAAGAAAAGGGGACAAGAGTAATCACGATAATAAAATATACTAGTGAGTGCGCATTTATATATTGTATACATGTATTTATAGTATATCATGTAGTTACATGTTTGCAAATAAATTTTATTTGTACTTTGCCGACCGACCTTTTCCATTTATCTGAGCACTGAAGAGACCATACCTCTGAAGAAGACTTTCCGCAAGACTGCTAACAACAAAAGGGACTCGCGATATGCACAAATAAGAGTAATAACTTTTTAAGTAATTAATAAAAGCAATGTTCAAACTGATTTATTGCTGGCAATCAAATTAATTTATTTTGTTTGTATTTCTTCAAATTTCAATTGTTTTCTTTAATAAATATGTATATCGATGATTAGTTCTTTTTTTTTTTAATTATTTGATTTTAAAATGGTCTTTAAATGTTATATAGCAGAGCATAATTAAAATATATGTGAAAACAAGTTTACATTGAAACCATTTAAGTTTTAATTATCAATCAAAGGTTGTTAGTTGCAAGAGTATTTAAAGCAAAATGCTTTTTTCTTTATAATTTTTGCATAATTGTTATTAACAAGAAGCGAAGAGATATGTTTATACAGTGATGTGTGCATGCGAAGAAGACGAATATGATTATTTTCACGCCTTCTTACAATCAAACTGGCGCCACTTATAAAATCCATCTCTGCATTTTCAATAAAATATCTCTATAAATTTGCACTCTTGCACTCAACTTATAATTATATCCATCACTTAAAACGTACGCTCTCACTTTTGCTTCTGCACAATTTATACACACACAAAGGCATAACTATACTTCTTCTATTTACCAACAATTTAACATTTTTCCTTCATTGCCTTTCATGAGGAAATGTAAAAAATAAAATGAAGCAGAAAAACTTAAATAGGAAGTGAAATTTATTAGAAGTGCATTCAATACTAATTAGACTTTATCTGCAATGGCAAACTGGTAAGAAGCAGCAGCAGCACCAGCAGCACCAGAAGAAGAAGAAGAAGAAGAAGAAGAAACATTAAGCTTTTGCATTTAAAGTGAGATAAGTGAATGTGCAATGTGCATACACAACACTGCACTGTTGTTTTTACGTGTGTAAAACTAGTATAGAGGAAAAGTGTAGCGAGAAGCAAAGAAAAGAAAAAAAAGCTGAAGAGAAAAAGACGATTTGCACACAATGCGTATGTATGTGTATGTGTAAGTTTAGTTTAGTTTAGTTTAGTTGCAAATGTTGTGAATAATTCAGCATCATCGAGCAAATCGCGTCCATTTTCGTATTGCATATAGAGTGCAATCTTTTTGCCCCATTATGATTATTATTATGTAAAGCATTTTCGCTTTTTCCCGCCTGTGCAAATTTATGCATTCTTCTTGCGCTTCTTATAGCATTTTCCGCGCGCCTCTTGCAAAAATTCCATCTCATCTCCGCAAAATTATAAGATTATAACTATTAGCATTGTACTCATACAGTGTCTATTGAATAATTGTTAAAATTGCAATCTTAAATTGCATAAAGGAACAATAATGTTTGCTTTAATATTTCTCAATTAAAAGCTTTGTTTTCGATTATATTAAAATTATAGAAATAATGAAATGCGAAAGTTACATTAAAGTTCTCAAAAAGAAAGATGCGAAAAGTAAGGAGCACATCAATCAAATGAAATAGTTTATCAGAATGAAAATGAAACATCCTGTACAATGATTGTGCGTATTGATGGTTGTTGATATATTTTCCAAGTTGGTGTAGGTAATGTCCATATATTGCGGAATTTGCGACTCGGCAATAGAGGCGAATAAATATTTATGAAATTGATTGGATTAATGGAAATCTCCTCTCTTGTTAACACTTTAACACCAATACATTCAAACATCTCACACACAATTACATTCCAAGTGTGCGTACACAATGTCTTCTCTTCTTGTAGAAGTACTTAAAAGTGTTGCTATTAATATTTAATGAAAGGAACAAGCTCTAATCCTAGTTCTTCGATGAGAACGACAAATCCCTCATCATTCGGCGTTTTTCTTATTTTCTTTCATAAATTGTTGCGTTATTAATTATTATTGTTTATATATTTACTTTATTATTTTAATGGAATCTTTAATTTTATATTTGCAATTTTCTATACAATATTAAATTGTTTATGCTAAAAATAGCTGTAAAAGCAAGAAAATATTATTATTAATTTAATTGATTTTTTACTTTTATTGCACTATTTTAATGATTTAATTTAATTTCACTGTAAAACGATGCACACTGTCAATATTAAATTTTAAAAAAATGCATCTGCCCACTAAACGTTATAGTAATTAAACATTCGACTTTACTATATTTCGTAATTAAAATTATTATATTACCGTGATTTTGCACGGTTAATAAAGTAAATATATAAATAAATTAAAAAGAGAAATAAGTACTAATAATTATTGAAAACGAAATACCAATATCCCGAGTGAAGAATTAACTTCAAACAATATTTGTTAAGTTAATTTATTGCTATGCATTTTGTTATTTATGTATATACGATAAATTTAATTATTCGGTATTGATTTCCAACTGTTTTCTCTTTGCTGCTATTGTTATTTTTCTTACCCACTTAATTTACATTAAGTTAAAATGATGTTTATAAGAAAACGAAACCTCAAAAAATATTTTAAGGAAAACCAAAAAAAAAAAAAAAAGCGGAAAGATATAATAAAATATCGAATAATAGAGGAAGCAATAAAAGAGTCAGTCAGCAGTATAGTTAATAACAAACCAAAGCACATTATTATTAAATAACATTTCTACGAACCTGTTAATTGAAACTTTTGCAAAGGTATACAGAGAGATCCTTTTCTTTTCTTTTTCTCTCTTTATATAAATATAACTCGGCGTGTCGTCTTCTAATAAGTACTACTAATAATGATGATACAGATGAGAAGAATAACAGCAGCCTGAAGAACAGTAATACTCCTTATTATTTCACCGGAGACGCCGATGTCTTCTTGCAGTGTACTACTCCACCAAGGAGCTTTTTTTGTTGTTGCTGTTCTTCGTGCGTCCTTGTACGTCCTTTGCATTTATCGTTGGCAATTTATTTATTTTGTTTTGCTCGTTCCAATTATTTGCCACCTAATTAACTTTACTTTCAGTATATACATATATTCGATCAGGGGCACACTTATATCTTATTTCAATTTACCCTTTATGGTAGTTCCAGAGCGCCACGAAAAACATCCACCGCAGAAGAGGGCAAAAACCCCAAAAATCAATTTGTTAATGAAACCGTTTAATTGCTGCAGTTGATTCTAGTTTTGTTGGCGTTACGGTTAATTTGTCGTCAATGAAATCAGTAGTAATGGCAGTAGCAACGACCAGAATGGTTAATTAATTGGTAAAAAGAATCAGTCGCGCCGTAACGAAATCACAGAGTTGACTCAGGTGTTCTTCTATCATCCGCACAAACTTATATCGCGCGCGATTAGTACCTGCTGCTGTTGTTGCTTCTTCTTCACCAGGAGTTCTGCTGCTGCTGCTTCTTCTTCTACTACTACTACAACTTTAGTAGCAGAAGAAGCAGGTGAAAGAAGGGGCATATGCGTTACAAAAGTGTGGACTTGACTAAGAGATTTACTTATTGAGCAGCAACTGTTTATCTCTTTCATTACGAATTTACCAAATTTAAAGTTTTAATTAATTCATTTAGTGTTTTCAATAAACATTTTCTCATCATATAATGAGAAATTAAAAGAAATATTTATCGATAATCACCTACTTAAATGATGGAACTACTTTTATCAAAAAGAAAAAGTTAAAAACTACTTTAAAAACTTTTATCAAAGACTTTATATTATTTATTTTTTTCTTTTGAATGTTATAGCGAAAATTGAAAATTGAATGCAGCACAAAGAATAATTTCTCATAATTATCATAATTAATATATTATGGCGCAATTTCCTCGTAATATATTTCACTTAATTTTTCGCATTTTCTTCACACGCGCAGCAGTAGATAAAAGGCGCTATTAAGTGCGGAAAAAGAAAGAAAAGAGGAAAAAGTGGTGAGCGTAGGTGGCTGGCTATATCGCTCCGGCATCAGCTATACTATAAGATGATGATGATGAACATGAAACGAAGCAACACTCATCTTCGCATCGTGTTATAATTATCGACAATAAGAGTAGAGCGAGAGAAGGAAAAAAATGAAGACGAAGAAGAAGAAGAAGGTGTCGATAATATACGCACATTATACCTATATTTTCACCTAAAGCGTACCAAACCAATGTTTTACTCTCTTCATCTGTACTAGTTTCTTTTTCACCGCAATCTCCTTTTTTTATTCTGTGGTCATATTAGTCTATTTAGAGGTAATGAGCAAAGAATATTCTCATAGAGCGTTCTTTTAATTTATATTTTATAGCGCGCTTTTTATTTCTACTTTTCTTTTCTTTTCAACTTTTTTTTTTTTTCCTTTTGGTTTTGGTTTTGGGAAAGAGGAGAGCGTATAGAGCGCACACATGAAACGATTAATTGAATGTTCGCGTGCGTTCGTAAACTTTGATCATGATCCTAAACTGTTAAACGTTTAAAATATGAACTTGATGTTTGCTTTTTTCTATATGAAAGTTTGAAACTTTTTTTAATGGTACAGAAACGCAGAAATTTGTTATTAATTATACAAATCTTCAGTAAAATTAATTCATTTAAATTTATTTACTTTAAAATAACATTACTTAAAAAAAACAGCATTTAATTATATCGTATTTAACGAACCGCCTATGAAAAACTTTCTATCAGCTCTTGAATTAATAAAAAAAATTAAATAATAATGTAAAGTGGTTTAATATGAATTGAAAATGAGATATTGTTCATACCTGATGTATAAAAAGCATTATTTAGCAATAAAATATGGAAAAACATAAAAAACAAGCAGTCATAAAAATTTTCACTTGTCGAAGAAATTTAATCGAAGACCAAAAAAATCATTTTCCACAATAATTTAAAAAAAATCACTTTTAGTGCTTAAATACATAAAATTAATTAAATACCAATCGATGCAAGCTAGTTTTACAAATTTCCGTACATTTTAAGCCTCTTTAGACGCATTTCAATTTTCGCAAATGGAGTCTATTTTTATATGTTCACAATTTCTTTATAAGTACATGGAAAATATTGCAAACTCACCAAATATTAATTCAGTTACCCTGCTTCTCATTGCAATAAGTTTTTTCGGTTTAAGTCGTCTTTAAACAATAACAGGAGAATTTCCAAAAAAATGTAATTTTCACCCTTTCGGCACCATGTCGGAAAAACTATATTCCCAATGAAAACTACTTGGTTTTTATAATTATTCACAAAATAACCACTAAAGCGAATAAATAACTACTTAAAACACAATTGTTAACACATTATTTACCGAGATATAAATTAATTAAAAATTAACGATATTTTACTAAAAATTTGAGGTTAGGAATACTCTACTCTCTAACAGGGTACTTTTGGCACAATTTCTACTCTCAAACGGGGAGTCTCCTGCTCTCTAATGGGGAGACTACGCTAGTCTCAAACTAGGTAAAAAATAATTAAATCCTGCAAACTTTCAAAGAATGAGCTAATTTAAAGTGATTTAAAATTGAATTTAACGACCCTCAATAAAATATCTGATACTAATAATAACAAATAACAATATCCATTTGGAATCAAATAAATTACTCGAAAATGATGAGAGAAAAAAAAAGTTATTAAATAAAAGCACCAACATTAAACAGAAGAAGAATAAAAAAAAAACTCATGGCAATTATTTCTTTTATAGTTTTGCGTTTCCTCAAATACTACAGACACTCTAATTACGCGCGCCTTTAATTGGCACATCGTATCAGTCATTAAAATTATTAAATTAGCAATAATTGATGCTGATTTTTATGAGGGCTTCGTGGACCGATTTCTAAATTCGTATCACGCGCCAAGAAAAAGACAGCTTTATGCTAGTTAATTTATACAATGGGTTACAATACAAATGAGTTACGGGCATTAATTAATGGTCGTAAAAGTCGATTTTGCAGAGTAAAATTAATAGAACGCAAATAATTGCGCGCCTGTTTGATATTTCTAATTTTTCTCTTTGCAAAACAATAATTTCCGCTGATTGTTGATTACACTTTTGATTTTAAGTTTTCTTATACGCGTATGCAATTTATATAAATAAAATATTTTTTTTATTAATTTATTATGTTGTTTTTATATGTCGAGATCGAAATGCTACAAGTTAATAAATTATATTGTTCTTGCTAGACGCATAAATTTGTTGAGAATCATTGATAAAGTTGCTTTAATTTATAGAATATAAGCGCACGCAATATTTACCTTTTTTTTATATATGGAGACTTGTCGATGTATGCAGTGTCATATTAGAATTAATTAAAAATAATATTAATTCACAAATATGATCAATAAAAAAAAAAAGCTAAAATGTTTCAAAGTAATTTAACTGTATAATTTATTATTAAGACCATCCGCAATGTGAATATTAAAATACTATGTGGAGATACAAAAAGTGCAGCAAATGGAGAAATGTGCAGCGATCCTTGAAATTAACAAAAATTTCGCCTAAAAATTTACATACACAATTACAATAGTAATAAATAAATATTAAGTTTCGTTAACGCTCTACTTTATTTCAAATTAGATATATTTACGACGCCCGAATTTAATCCACTCCTATTGTATAGTACAATTCGTTTTGTTTTCTTTTCTGTTTGCTTTTTTGCAAATTTATTTAAATTCATTAAATGAAGAGCCGCAAAAAAAAACAGACAAGGCAGGGAAACGGTTCGTTTAACAACCCCATTAATTTAAGATTGTGAAAAAGCGCCAACACTTTTAAGAACAACAAAAACCTTCGCAAATTTAAGCAATCTACAGGGTATCTTTCACTTTAATAAAAAATAATGAAACATTTTTATATATCTTTTTTGGAGTTGTTGGCTGTTCATATTGCTTCTACTGAACCGATGAATTTTAAAATATTTAAATTTAATACTATTCGTTAAAATAATTAAGCGAAATAATAGGAAAAATGAATGGTCCTGTATATGAGATGGATAATATACATTTAACAATTCAAAGCAATAACAATAAAAGTGTAATTTGCGGGTCCGCATTTAATTTAAGTACACTCGAAATTGGTTCAAGCGAAGAAGTAAAAGAAGAATAAGAGCAAACAGACCATGTCTTTACACGTGTAATATACCATTCGAATGCTCATCGTTTTAATGTGATTAGTATTAAGTATACAGTGTTGTTAATAAATGCTTCGTTTGTACTTACTCCAACTCATGAGAAAGTGTTATAATTCCTTCCGTTTTGCTTTTTTCCTCAATTTATATACTTTGCGCAAGGTGTTCCTAGCGCAAGTGGACCGACCGTTTGTAATTGGTGAAATTTCACAATTTTAATTTTTGCAATATGTTATAAATGCTATAAATGCAAAAACCTTATGACTAGCATTTAACGGTCACAATTTATATCGATAACAATTAGAGTGATGCTAATAAAAAAATTTAGCAAATTTTTAGTTCCAACGTCTCAATTGCGCTTATGGAATACGTAAAGCACAAGAAGAGGAAAATTGCAACAAATGGAGGACATCAGATAAAAGCGGCTGCTTTGGTCGATTAGGTACATAATGAATAAAATTTCCCGCACAAGAAGTTAAATAATCGTGTGCTGCTTAAATTTACAATATCATTGACTGCATAATATCATTCAAGTCTTTCTCCAACGCAATAAATCAACCAATACATTCAACTTTTTCTTTACATCTTAACTTTCAAGACCTAATAATTTAAACATTTATTACATGTGCCTTTATTGCATAGCTATAAAGGTTGACGCATTTTCAGCATCAATTACTTTTTTATTTTATTTAGAAAATAATTAGTTAAATAAAAAATACAATAAAAAATTAAATTAAGAAAGAAAAAATATGGAAATTTCAATTGGAACTAGTTACCGGACAAAAATTATTAGCTGTGGAAATAAATGTTGAATAGCAATAAAAATAAAAGAAATAAAGAAGTAAGAAATGAAACGTCCTGTGCAAATTATATAAGAACAACTAAAGGGTCTTCAGTATGGGGATTAAAGAGGAAGAAGATGAAGAATAAAATGAAAAAAATGACGACAAAAAGAATGCGATAAAAGTATTGAAGGCAATATTCATTTAATATATACGTTTGAATGAGCAATGCTTGGACTTGGTGGTCGAATGTTAAGTCCAAGAAGTCCATGAAAGAAGGATGAAGAACAATATCATCGGTGATGGCAAAGTATATAAGAAGGTATAGATGGGCGCATCAAGTGATAAGTTGCATTTGCGGTAGATATTGCAACAAACCACTTCTCGATTTAATGAAAATAATAATAATAATAATTGAAAAGCTGTCTCGTGTCTCAATTCGCAATGATTCCATCTACTTGGGTAATACATACAGAGAGCCACATAGAGGCAAATTTATAAATTATTTGCGAAGATGTCATATTCTATTTGAACTTCATTTCTCTTCGGTTACTTTTTAAACTTTATATACAGCATCTGAAATGTCATTTACGGGGTGTTTTCTTAGAAATAACTAAGGAAAATTGAAAGAAAAAGAAAGGGAGCAGAAGAAGGATAATTAAAATCCATTTAGATGGAGAACACTTTCCTTTTGTTGATGGTAAAAAGAAGAAAACAGTGACCGTATCTAATGGTCAATTTTCGGGTGCGAAAAAAAAATCGACCGCGTTCTTCATGGCTATTAAAAGCATCACCTAAAGAGATTAAGTGAAGAAGAAGAAAAAAGCAATTACCAATTGCCTTCGAAATCGATTTCCATCAGACATCTCGACGAATCTCCGAAGTGTTTCTCGCGTCTTTGAACGACCATGGGGCAACGATTAAATTGAACTAACGCTATTTTAAGAGCGCGCCGACGAAATCGACGAAGAGAAACAATTATAGGTACGACCAATGGAGGAGTATACATACATTGAAAGTCAGCCAAGTCCAGTCGAACAGACGGACCGTATATCTTAAAAAGTGATTGAAGACTGAGGAAAAACGATGAAGAAGACAAGTGAAAGAACTACGAGAAATGATGTTAGAGCAGCAACGGCATCAAGCAGTAACAGCAGCAATTTGTCCTAAGTACTCTTTCTTTCTATTAGCTATTAGTATGTATAACTACTCCTATAATTAATGAGCGACTTTACGCATCACAGAGAATTATAAATTTACATTAAAAAGTTCTTTAAATTTTCATTTCTTTTGTGCTCTCCGCTTATCCATAATTATCTTTTAAACGTTTATAATTGATTTAAAAAAAATTGCATTTAAATTAATTACTGACCTATTTCTTTTTATTATTATTTTATAAAGAAAAGTTTACTTTCAGCAATCAACTTTTACGATTTTTATAATTAACAGATAATGGCTTGCAATTTAATTTCAATAAAAAAGTTAATTTTGTTTTTTATTAATAAATAATTTAATTATTAAAAATATGAAGTAAATTTAAAATTAATTATTAATAAATTTAGATTAATTAGTTGTGGAAAAAATTGCAATAGAAAAAAAAGCTGTTGATGCAGCAATAATAAAAAAATAAAAATAAAGAGAATTGTGATGCTTGTGAATCAAGTAAGAAATAAAAAAGCAAAATTAAAAGGATTGAAATTAATTATAAAAGTGAGATAATGATAATTTATTAAAGTTTGCGGAATGTTCTAAGAATAGAATCGATCTGTGTAAATGCATCTCTACCTATATAAGATGAAGAGCAAAGAGGAAAAAAAAGACGAAGGACAACAAAAAGAATAAACCGATGAAGAAGAAGTAACCAAGCCGAAGACGAAGAAGTAGAGGCGACCTATAGAGCAGTATACATTCGAAGGACGTTTGACGACCTTGCCGGTCAATCCACTCAAAGAACTTTTCTTCTTCGGATGCTCTCTCTCTCTCTCTCTCTCTCTCTCTCTCTCAGAGAGATCTTTGCGACTTGCGATTCTTGCTAATTGTTTTTCATTTGCTCCTTATTCTCTTGCGAATCATTATACTAATAATAAATTTGTTTTACACGAGTATGATATGCTCATTTAGCCGCCATTGCGTTTTCTTTCCTTCATTTTTCACAAAACCGGCGGCCAGTTTTATTGAAACTGCTTGTAAATGATAACTTGATTTTTAATGTTATTAATTGTGTAAAAAATTAATGTTATTAGCATGATTTTAAAATAAAACAAAAGAAAAAACTGATGCTGAGTGGAAACTTGTTCAGTTCAAAACAATTAAGTTAAATGACAATAAAAAATCTATTACAGACGCAATTTTAATTAAAATTCCGCAAATTTAACTAATATTTCTCTTTTTATTCGTTTTTAAATTTGAATGTCTGTATATATGTGTTCACGGTACTAATTTGTAATAAACTATAAAAGACGGTAGTTTACATAAAAATTATTCGAATCGAGAAAGCATATAAACTCGAAAATCCATTAAAAGCAAAGAAAAAAAAAACCGTAAATAATGTCGTTTATCTCCCTAACCTAAATATTTACTAATGTTTTTGCTAATTAAATTAAATGTAATTTACTCTGATGAGCTTTCTACGGATTCTGAAAAAAATAAATTAAAAATGGCAAATTACAAATTTCCGTTTTGAATATGTAAATATTTTTTATTATTATCAAATTGGCGGTATCAAATTAATTGCTTTTTAATTTATAATACCTTGTAATTTACGCACCGAATGATTTCGGAATTTAATTTAAAAAAATTAGACTAATTAATTTGAATTTTTTGTAGCCGCTAAAAATGGAATTATAAATTAAGTAAACCAATAAAAGTTTATAAGATCCTGTACATTGGGAATATATTTTATTTATTATTAATAAACATCTTATAAAGGTGTTGGTGATTTATATTGAACAAGTTCGCACACTAATCATACAGCAGCCGCCACCATCAGCAATATAATATATATATATATATATAAAGAGAGGAAAGAGGGAATTCGTCTTTGCAAAGTGTTTGCGTTATATGTGCATAATTAAAAATCGCCCAACTATAAATTATAATTATAACTCTTTCGCGACCAATAATATAATATAATGATAATATGAAGTGTCGGATGTATGTGATATAATTTATTACCCTCCGCTTCAAGAGCATATAGCTTAAATAACCAAATAAATATTAATCATGTCTAGTTTTTTATTATTTTTTTCGATTATTTTTGTATTACTTTGTTCATTTTTTTTTTATTCTAACGAACAATAAAAATAAAATCTAGAAATTTACTAAAATTATATTAAAAAAGAAAAAAGAAGTATAAAACAAAATGAAAATCAAGAGAGCGCACTTTCTTCTTGTGGTTTTTCTGGTTTATAGCAAACCAGTCATATTTCAATTTCTTACATTGAATAAAAGCAAAATTGTTTTACTCTTCAATGCATACCACGTACATAGATAGGTACAGATATCGATATAAATTAATAATTAGCATTATTCATGTCAGTAGGTTAAATGCGGATATGCACGTCCATCATTTGTTACAAACGGTACAACAAAATATTCATTTCGCTCACATCGTGTGGCGTAAAGATTGATCTGTGCTTTTCCATCATCATTCGGATGGATGGATGGAAATGAAATCTCTTTTGTTTTCAACAAAAATCTATTACCACCATACTAATTGTTAATTAACTTTAGAAAAGTGCAAGCTTTGATCAATAGCGACATTGATAAAAGTACAACGTCTCCAAGTCCTTCAAATTGTTAATGGATTCATATAAACTATTAGAAGCAACCATTTTTAATTATAGAATAAAAAATAAATTTAGTTAAGAAATGAAAGAAATAAGAAACTGGTAGCAAAAGCTGTTAATTAATTATTTATTAAAAGCACTTGATGTGTTGGGCTATAGATTCTTCAGCAGTTGTTCGTTCAGTAGTTGAAAGTGTCAGCTTGTTATACTAACAACAGTGTACAGAGTGCATAAATCAAAATCATTAATTAGATTTCTCATTATATGTATAAATAGATTATATATTAATCCCTTTTGCAATTTATTTATATCATATATCGACGCTCTTAGTTACTTTCATTTTTAATTCTTTAAGTTGAATGCATTTTTCAATATTAATTACTGCGCATTAATTGCATCATTCGTAAAATAATATAAATAAGCTGAACCGGAAGTACGCATTATTTGCGTCTTGAAAAAAATAAAATAAATAAATAAGAAAATATCGTTTTTAAATTGTATATAACTACGTGAACAAAAAAAAAAAACGAGGTACATTTCGAAATTATTCATGGGCTAATTACTCATTTAATAAGTAATCACAGTTAAAAATAAATTTTAACTGTCTTGAAAAAAAGCAACACTTTTGGTAGGAAATAAAAGAGAAAAACCGCGCCATTTTCTAACTTGTAATTTACACTTAACTCGATATATTTCAAATACAGCATACAGCGAAGGTAAATTATGATCATCATCATAAAAACGAAATGCAATGCACTCGAAATTACAATTATTTATACATTAATATAATGATAAATAAGCACAGCCAAATATTAAACTATTTTCTAGGGGAAAAAAATGGGCCATACGATTTTATTCGATTAATTATAGGATTGTTTCAATTATATAAAATTAATTTCAAAAGCAAAAAATGCTAATTAAAAATATTTATATTTTTCGCATGTTTTTGTTGTAAATTGTAAGTAATGAAGGGAAACTTGGCAACAACAACACACAAAAAAAAAAATATTTGTTGTGAAAATTTCTTAGAACGGTGTTCAGTGCATTTACAGTAATTGCGACCGTAAGTTTCACATACACAATTAATTAAATTGTTAATTATTTTTCGTAAAACAAACACTTTAATGTATCCAGTAAAGTATCGTTTTAATGAAGAACCGTTACAAATTAACAAAGAGTAAATTTACCTGCAAGAACTTATTTGTAGAAAACAAACTTTATTTCTATCTGATTTTCCTGTATTAAAAATAATTTTTATAGTTCATTATATGAATATTTTAACTGCAAATTAAAAATGAAAAAAAAAGCTGCGAGGAACAAAAACCCAAGAAATTTATATACTGTTATTGCACACTTCGAAGTGTTCGAGCTTATGTACTATATATATATATATTTTAAGAGCATAGTTCGCATCTTTTACAACAATAAATTATTAGTGTATGTGAAGAAGAAAAGAGATCGGCAATTCACATTTATTGTTTAGCATCGTATCAAATTAGCTTTCTACTTTTTCGTGTAGTGCAATTACTTTAATTGGTCATATCCTAATTTTGTTTAAAAGCATAAAAAAGCAATAAAAAAGCGACGTTTAGTTAAATTATCCTTCTGCACATAAAGATGTAAGCATTAAAAAGGAACAAGAAAAGAAAAGAAAAAAAAAATGTGAATGGCTGTAATTTTTGAATGAACGTAATTGTAACGAAACAAGACATCTAAATTTATGTGCGTCTTTTGTTATACATTTGAAAAAAATAATACATTTCGGAAAGGAAAATTGCTTCTAATTTACTTCTTAAAAGCACCTCAAATGATTATAAATTCGAGCAATTTTATTAGATGTTAAAAATTTATGGCATTTTAAATTATTAAGTTTTTTTTGTAGCGGTCATTTTTATTTAAAAATAAAGTGCAAAACTTAACGGTTTGATTGAAATATATGTTCAATGTTAATTAACTTGTCATATAAATCTTTTCTTGCGCAAAAATGCATCCCTTTAATAAATTAACTTTAAAAATTCAACTTAATCATTATATACTCGACGTACATATAATTTTATTTTTTATTATTGATGGGCCTAATTTGAATTGCTGTTTAAAAACAACACACAAAAAATGTGTGTGTGGGTGGATGAGTATCAGCAATGCTAATTATAAATGTTAAAAGGTGATTTTTTTTTTTAATGCGCCAAACGATAAAAGCGCTAAGTGAACAGGGGCCCAAAACGATTTATGACCAATAAAGTAGCTAAACGAACAATATAACTTAAGACCTTTTTGTCTCAATCCGCTTCATCTCTATATTTCACGTCGAAATCTACATGTAAGTAATCGATATGTAAGTACTTCTTATTTAAGAGTAAATCTCTTTGTCCGACTCCTTACGAGATAAAAGCGATAAAGCGTTTTTTATCGCGCACTATACTAGGCTCAGTAATTTAGTGCAGCATTATTTCTTTAAACTTTGGGAAAAATATTGTGCTAATTGGTAATTAGGAAACCTGAAGAGAGTGCTTCTGCTTAATTAAAAACGAGTGTTCAATTACGAATATTAAGTTTCGTATATAATATTAAACAAGGTACGTCTCTAAGGGAATGCGAAAGTATCGTATGTATTCGTTAAAAGGGAACTGGACAATCTCGATAAGGCTACATTCCGATGAAAATATTGATAAATTGTTTAATTACTTACTCAAAGAGGAGAATTTTAATTAAGCAGAATCCTACGATTTTCTGCTTTAAATAAAACATATATTCTATCTGTTTTAATAAATTATCTTTTTAAAAACTCATTTACTAATTGTGGTTAATTAGATCTTTTATGTTATTACTTTTTTTATTATTTAAAAATAAAGCAAACGTTTAAAGCACAAAAAAGCAATCAGCAACATTATTTTAACTACCATCCACCAAATAAATAAAAGGTAAATAATAATTACCTTAATAGCTTTAAGTTTGAAGCAAATAATAGAAATTATTTTACCATGAAGTACCTTAAACATGCATTTAATGACGAAAAAAGTGAAAAGAATTAATTTTTAACATTAGAAAAGACTACAAAATCTTAAAAACCCATTCTTTGGGTCGATAAAGAGCACAAAGTTTCATTGGATGGGACCGTAGTAACGATATTGCAAACCAATTGCTTTTCGCACGTTTCATCGCAACCATTAACCATCGAAGGTTTCGCATTACGCACCCAATTTCTGCGCAATTATTAAGGAGAAAAAAAAAATTCAAAAACGCTGCATGCTAAGTATTAATAAAAAAAACTCACCGGTAGTAGATCTTTCGCTGTTGAGGATCCTGTTCCAATGAAGAAACCAGCTGATGAACACTTTGGGCAGAAGCATCAGGAAGTTGGTACTCCGACTGGAAGTCGTATAGTTTGAACCATTTCACTGATCCATTTGGGTTCGCGTTGTTTTCTTCTAAATCCATTGTGTACACTTCATAATTAAACACGTCCTGAAACAAACAAAAAAGGCCTATTAGTACTTCTCGTTTAATTTATTTACTTTTTTTAATGCGGTATTAGAAGTAACTTTAAATGAAAGTTAGAAAAAATTAATTTGAATTAAAGTAATAAATGAACAATATGATCGCAGAGAAAAAAATTACTCACAAAAGTATCAGGAGTAACGGAAAATAATTTAAAATTCGGATTCAAATTACTATAAGGCGTTAGAGATCCTCCATTGAAAGCTACATTTACAGGACTTTTACCATCTGCATCGTAATAAAGAACAATTTCATCGTAATGAGTATGCCCGTTAAAAATACCAGTTATAATATTGGAAAATCTGCCCAAATTCAAAAGCAAAAATTATTATAATTTTTTTTTACCAGAGAAAAAATACCTCCGAATGATATTTTGCAGTTGTTCAGCCCAAGGATTATACATTTCACGTCCCGAAGGCACGTGGCTTAAAATATGAACAGTTTCGCCCATTATTTCAGCTTTTGCCAGGACATCATTCAACCATTGCAATTGTCCTGATGGATCAACATCATCCAACCATAACCAACTTAATTCAAAGCCAAAAAGAAAAAAATCTTTAATCTGTTTGGCATTAAAAAAAGAATAAAATAAAGAAACTGAATGAAAATATTTACAAGTTCAAATAATAGGCCACATTGCTGTTGAGAGCAATTATCCTGAATCCCGGTTCAGGACTAACAGTGTAATAGCCGCCATGGCGAACAGTTTCCAAAGCGCATTCTGGTAAATAATGGGACCAGTGGTCGGCAACCGCATTGTATAGCCATTGAATATTGTAAGGACCACTGTTTGGGTCATCAGACGAAGGATACCTTAATTTTTTTACGATTTATTTTAACCGATTTGTTTTTTATTAAAAGAAATCAATTTAATTTAATTTAAAAAAAAAAGTAGAAGATTTAAATAATTAAAGAATGAAACTTACAGATTACAAGGGTGAGCTTCGTGGTTGCCAAGTACTGGAAACACTTTTCCTTTTTCCGGAAAATACTGCTGCATGAGATTCCAGAATTTCTCGTGGGCAGCCACGTTGTAACCTGGACTAGTTGCCCATATTTTATGGTCCACAACGTCGCCAGTATAGTACAAATAGTCAAATTTCTGAAACAACAATTAATTTGAGCATTGTGACCGAGGGAAATCAATTAGAACAATGAAAACTCACCAAATTTTTAGATGTATAGCTTAGTGTTTCACTGAGGAAGTGTTCAGGCACATCGCAATTGCGATAATCAGACCAAAAACCAGCGAAATCGGTTAATAATTTTGGTGGCTCTGTGTCATCTAAACAACAGAGATGTTCACCGCAATTGGCATTACTTGGAACTGTATAATTAACGGATAAATGGACATCGGTTAATTGTAAAATCCTTATTTCCGGATTCCCAGAAGTAAATGAAGACATTTTCCTTGTTGCTGGTTGATTTTTGTCCAAATTTATAGACCACTTGGGTTTTAATTTCTCAGTACAATTATATTCTTGAAGTAGAATAGGACAAATTTCTCTCACGTCTTTCATTTTGTTTAAAATATAAAAGACGGGCTCCTGGAAATTAAATATGTTTTTCATTTATTACTATTTAGTTTCTATATTTTGGAATGTTATTCTTTTATTAATAAAATTAAATGTTTATTACTGATGAAATTTAAATTTTAGAAAGGAAAAACTCACTGAAAGAATGTCGCAAATTGCTCATTTTTTTTTTTTTTTTAGTTAATTTCATTTTGCAAAAAATACCAATGAAATAATCATTTTAAAGAAATCTACTTACCGAATAAACTTCGATGAGTCCCATGCACTCTTTGAGACTTAAGCTTTGGGAAAGTTGCAAGGTAACGCAAGCGCTTTTTAGGAATCTCATTAGAAACGAAGGCATCATTTGAAAAATCCATTTCCTTCTGTTGTAAATATCGGCCAACCTCAAGCACAATTGACATTGCCTCCCGGAGAGAATCATTTCCTGCAAATCTGTTTAAAATTTTCATTATTAGATCTTATTTGCAAATTACACTACTTAATTAAATGATATAAATTAGATAATAAAAATACCAATTTTGGCAATTTCGCCTTTTAAAGTATTAGCTAAAAGGCCAGTTAAGTCCGTTAACCCTTTCTCACTACTTTTCCACCCGGAAGAAACATCTGAACTTTGAACAGACAAAAGTTTGTCGCCAAAATAATAAACAAGAAGCAAAATGTACACAAACTTGAAAGCGAAAAACATTTTTTTAGGGCAACTATAGCAGTTAAATTACGCTCAGTGGAAAATTGCGATTTTTTGGAAACTTATTCAATTTTATACTTTTGAAACCTTTTAAAAAACATTGTCGCTTTAAAAAGATTGTCGCGTTATTATCATAGATAGATAGACAGGAAAAGCGTTTTCCTTACAAAACAGATAGGTGACTACTGCCAGATTTGCAATGTGCTTCGAAATTTTTTTATCAAGCTAAATATTTAAATTATTCTAGCAATCAACGCCAGTTATACTCGCTTTACCGTTTTCATTTAGACCTAATTTGCATTTACTTTGTTATTTACTTTTTAGCAATTACACGAGTTCAAAACTACTTTATAAACAAGTATCAATTAACAAATTGCAACACTCAAAACTACAACCAATTTGTTAAATTAAAGGAAAAAAAAGTATAATTTAATTCTTTGTATGAAAATTAAACAAACTAAATCGCCACCTGCTAGATAGGAGCAAAAGTGTTGTAAACATTGTTTAAGCGCAAATGTAGAACGAAAAGATGAAATTAGTAAAGCAATAATAAAACAATTAGCAATAAAATCAGTTGAGTCGAGCGTTAAGGTTGCAACAAACATTAAAGACTTTCATTATTTCGCAAGTGTAATCCAGTGCAATTATTCGTAGCAATAAAATTAAATTAAAGCTGGTAAAAACAAAATTGGTAGGCGTAGATGTAGAAAGAATACTTGAAAATCAAATTAAATTATTTGTAAATAACTAGCAATACAAACAGATCAGCCAAGTATGAAGGCTACTGTAATAAACATTTAATATTTTCATTATTCTGCAAGTGCAAACCAATGCAATTATGCGGAACATTAAAAACAAATAATAATAAATTAAAGTCGGTAAAAACTAATTATTGAATAGTACTCAGTATAATGATTTCATTAATTGAAACAAGTAAAAAAATACTAAATACTTGGGAGGCTTTTGTTTTCAAATTTTAATGAAAACAACTGTTAAATTTAGAAAAAGAAGTCTAATTATTTTGTTACTTGAAACAAAAACTGAATATTAATGAATATAGTTTCCTTGATCAGAATACAATAGAATAGCAACAACAGTTATAAAAGAATAATCAAATGAAACAGTACTATAAATTTCTTGTAATTCTAATCAGTAGACAATTTACTTACCAAGTATTGGTTGCATTTAAACTCGTTGATCCCCCTCAGCCCGAAGAAGAAAGTGGCATCAGCAATGTCCCTCTCCCCTTCTCCTCTTTCTTCAGCATCTAAATCTTCTTCGAACTGCTTTTGATAGGCCGATGAAAAGAAAGTGCTTTTGCATTTCTCTCGTTGTCTTCGCCAGTACTGAAGCCGATGCCTGCGTTTATGTAACATGTAAGTTCAATGTATGTACAAATAAATTTATAAATAACATCTTACCATTTGTTTAAGAAAAATGGAAGTAGCTAATAAACAACCATTTAAAGAAGCTCAATATCGCTACGTTGGACCTTTGTTGAAAAACGTTTATGATTTCCTTCACAATTTCCTCATCGGATTAGTCATTGTGTTAATGCTGCTCAGGTATTTTTTGGAACACTTTACGCTATTCATCAATTATTCAATAGTAAAGTATACCTATAGCTGAAACCAAAACCGGACAATTAACAAGTGTTTTACTTTAATTAAACCAATGTATAGAATTAAAAACAACTATGTTGTGTAGCCTGCAAAAGTAATGTGAGGAAGGCAATTGATTAATTGTATGATAAACAAATGCAAATATTTCAGTTTTATGTAGTAAATATGGGTAATATAGGAAATAAAACGAGTTATTGAATGTATTTGCATAGTGTAAATTTCTTGGCCATAACAAAGGAATGAAGAAGTGATTGTTGCATTTTATGTTAATTGAAGGGAACAAGTGATAATTCTATAAAAAATCACTGGAACGTGATTATCTCTATTACTGTTTTGCATTTAATGTTTAAATGCTTTGTTTTAAATGTTTATTTAACGTTTTATATGTTTAAAACTTACCAATGTGCTAACGGCGTGCTAACTGTTGTGCACTAATTTTCGAACAAATTTTTAGGTTATGTTCTGCAAGGCCTGCTCATTTTGTCGGTAAGTTAGATACCATACATATATTTTAAATTTAAATTGCTTTTTTATATATATTTATTAATATTTATTAATAAATTATTTCTTAAATATCATATATGGATATTACTTTATGGTTCTAATTAAAAATTGATTAGAAAAAAGTACAAATTAAATTCACACTATTTACCAACTGATCATAAAAATGCTATTGCAGCGCACGAAAAGGTGGTCAATTGAAATTGTGTATCCTTATTTTTCTTATGGCTTTTGTACTAACCCATTAATTTCTTTATAATTTTTAATTTTATAAATAATTTGTAGATTTTTTAGATCTATTTGCTCAGTTCAAGTTTTAAAAACTGTTAACTACCTAAAGATAGTTGAAATATCATGGAAAAATGTTTCAGCCAATTTTAAGTAAGGACATTCCGAAGAGCAATCCTTGGATGGAAAAATATTTACAATTGGGAATAAAATATACAAAAGATGCTAATCTATTGGAAACCAGACCTTTACATGCACCGAAAACAGCTCTTAATATTTTTCAAGAACAAACAGATTATGTTTCCACAACTGTTTCTGAATTAGATGAATGTTTCGCAAATGGATTGCAAACTAAACAAATTGTAGAAGTTACTGGGGAACCTGGCACCGGCAAAACGCAATTATGGTACGCCTTAAAAATAATAATTATTATATAATAACATTTGATATCAGTTACAGAATTGCTGTGAATTTATTAAGCATGAACAAAGACTCTACTGTTGTCTTCTTATCAGCAGGGAATAATATTTCAAGACAAAGACTGGAGCAACTTGCCAGTTATCTAACAGATGATATCCACAGCATTCTGTGTAGGATCAAGGTGATTGACATCATTGATTCTACTGATTTGATGGCTTCAATTCATTATTTGAAAAGTTATTTAATGAACAACAAAGTAATGCAAGACAAATGTTTGATGAAACAATTTATAATATTTAAATTTCATTTTTTATTGCAGATGAAACTCTTGATAATTGATAGCTTATTTCTTAGTTTGAAAGTTATTGATTATCAGGACAGAAATGACTTGGTTTATAAACTTTTTGGAGAGCTCCAGGATTTGGCGATTAGGAACAGTTTTTTGGTGAGGAAAAAATGTTAATTGTTGCTGGAAATTAATTAATTTGTTGTAGGTGCTGGTAACCAATAGCCATACTGCTAGATTTGGTTTTGAGGATGAAAATTCAATGGCTGCTTTGGGGGGAAGTTATTTTCATAGAGTTAATGTCAGGATTCAATTGACCAAGGATAATGGGAAATTTAATGCGCTTGTAATAAAGTGTCCTTTGATTGCTTCCAAAGAACCAATTTCATTTACAATAGAATAGCAAATTTAATATAGAAAATCTTTTAACTAACAAACTTGTATTAAAAAGTTGAGTATGCTTTGCACGAACAAAACCTAAACTTAATTCTAAAATAAGGAACACAAACCCTTAAGATTATAATCTAATAAAAAAAACTATTAATTAATGTATAAAACACATTTGAATTCCAAAAACAATATGCTTTAGCAAATTTAACAAAAAAAAAAAACTTAATTACTTGAAAACGAATCAACAAAAAGTAAAGTACTTTTTTTAAACTACAAACAGACGTCTTAACATTTTTTTGTAAAACGTCACATAAATAATTAAGTAATACTGATAAAGTTGGCGAAAAACGTGGAAAATGTTAATTAAGAAAATAAATAATAATTCATTCAATTTCCAATCAGTCGTTATTATTTTCTTCTTTGATTTCCTGTTTGACTTCGGATTCAAAGTCCTCAGTCAAATCTACCACTGAATTCTTGTCTGCGGTCCCTTTTAAAGTATTTAGTGCAATTAACATCTTCTCCTTTTCCTCTTTGTTCGATCCCTTGATTAAACAAGCAACGCTATCGAGAAATCCTTGGAAAACTTGGCAAGGACTTTCACGAGTTGAATCCGGTGATCTCTTTGAAGATTCAGGCTCGCCAGAAGGCGAAATACTGCTGGTAGGTACCTCTTGCGTCTCCTCCGCTGAAGACGATGATTCCTGGAAGGGACAAACATTACGGTTTTGGAGGGATGACTGCTGCTGCTGCTGGTTATCAACAACATTGCCCTCAGTCAATGAGGTAGAGTCGCACACCTCGAGCGATGGCATTGAAAGCAATAAGCGGTTATTGTTGAATGATGAACAAGTCGTGGTGTTCCCAAGATTGTGTGTTGAAGATGTTTCGAGAACCGATTTTCTTGCAGTATTCTCCAGCTGAACTGGGGCAGACCCCGAAGGAGCAATCCTGTTGCTGTTTGTGCAGCTGCTATTAACAGAGACATGTGGATTGTACTCGGGTAATGCAGCCACAGTAGGCGCCACATTTAAAGCAGTCTGCCCCCTATTCCACCGAGTGTTATTTGATGATAAAGCAATGTTGTAATGGTATGTAAGAGGGTGGTGTGCAAGCGAATTGATCGTAACATTTTCACTTCTTGGATAATTTACCTCAGTAGGGCCTCTTGATTGTGAATCCGCTTCCTACAAAAGAACATTTGCAAAATTAATTAAATGTTTGTCGGGACAATTGTTAATAACTCACCTGGGCTTTCAAATTATTGATTGCAGTATTTTTTCTATTGCACTGGTTTGTTCCATTTGGAGAATCTTGATTCACATTTTGGCTGGTTACCATTCGCGAGCAATTTACATTTTCATGAGTCGTATTTGGTGAAAGATTTATGTAATTGGGATTGTCATTGGAAAAATACGTTGGTAGGTTGTTTCGGGTCTTACATCCATTAAGCGGTGATAAAAGTTTAGTGGGTACCAAAACAAGCGGTTGCTTAAAAGTTTCCAAAGTACTGGCAGCCAAAGAGGTCGATGGATTGGACACTATAGGTCTTTGATTAATTATGGTTGGAACATTTTGGCTACCATGCATGGAAGTCCAAGAAACGTTTGATTTTGGTACATTTGATGGGTTCGCAGTTGAAGCTAAATTTTGGCCATTCAACGCGTCAACATTTTGAACAATTGTTGGTGATGATTTCGATCTATGTTGCGCTGTTATAACTCGAGGCTTAGATATTGGTGTCGCTGTCGCTTGCTGACAAGAATTGGAGACGTTATAGTCCGCAGAAAGACGTTGACCATGGCCAACGTTCAAATTATGGGCAGAATTTTCAGAAGATTGACTGGATGTTGAAGAAGAGGACGCCGGCGGCCTTTGATTTGTTGGAACATTGAAGCCTATGGGCAATGGATGCCTACAACTTTCTTGAACATATGTTGCATTGCCCATTTGGCAAGCTTGTTGATAATTAACATAGAGTTGTCCGTTACTATAAGAGTAGGTCGCTTTTGGCTGCTTTTGAAGAGTAGACGAGGTAGTCACCCTAAAGGCACCATTCTGAGGAGATCCCGCAGAAGGAGCGGCAATATTATATAATTGCTGTTGCTGTTGATGTTGTCTTTGAACTTGCTGAGCTTGTTGGCGTTGTAAAATTCCACGATAACGTTGCATCATTGCCATCTTCAATTCTGCCGATAACGGAGCGCTACATGGTATAGATCCAATTGACGCCGAAGTCAAATTGTTAAGGTTGTATTGTTGACTGTTTGAATTTCTGCGGCCTTCAGAAGAAGAACTTCCAACTGGAGCAGGAGTCGCTATAGATTGACTAACTCCCACATTTGGCATTGAATTGGATTGATAATTATTGTAACTAATTGAATATCGTGGATTGCTCATAAGAGGGGTCGGTGTAGTATTCACTTGATTCACTTCATGGCAAGGCACATTGTTTTGATGTCCTACCTTTGATCTATATACTGGGGCGGTGATTGGCGTTGCAAGAATTGTTTCTAATGTTGGTTCCCCATTGGTTCTGGCAGAATTGTATTTGGTATTTACTTGACTATATGTTTGGTTGATCGGAGTTTGGTAATATGGCCTATCAGCCGAGGTTGTTGTCGTTGATTGAATAGGACGTTGACTAACAGTATGATTGTTTGAACTGACCACTTGAGTTGTTGAAATATGATTTAATTGCTGGTACGAAGCGTAATTATGATGTCCACTTTTAGTAACGTTTGTATGTGCAGACAACTGTACCCTTGATGAAGAAGTCGTAGGTGTTAAAGACATTGATGCCTGGCTTGAATTATGACCATTTGAAATTTGTGAGCTACTCACTTGGGTAGTGGTAGATGCTTGAGTACAACCGCTATTTGGCTTGAACATTGAAGGGGTAACTATTGGAGTTGACGCGGTATTTAAGCTTGATTGACTTGAAATCGTCGTTGTGGATGGCATCGGAATTGACACATATGTGTTAGCAATTTTCACAATATTCGAAGTGGTATTTGATGTTGTCACCGTCAATGAAGGGGTTATGCTAGTAGAGACGATTGCTTCGGTTGATGTTTGAGTGTTTAAATTCAATGAAGGGGAAGGCATTCTCATTTCGGCAACAGATCTTACTTGAATTTTTGGCAAGTTATGTCCACGCAACAAATCAGAGACAATAAAGCCCTCTTTACGTTTCTTTGGCGGAAGAACTGAGCTACCAGAAGCAGAAGTACTGGTAGAACCAAACAACTCTTTGTATCTTTCAATTATAGATGCTGTGTTGTGCAAGATAGTTTTCCCCTTGAATGAATCAATGTCTAAATTGGTAGTACTTTTATCATCATTATAAAGAACCCTTCGAATGTTAATTTCATTGACGCATTCATCACCTTTCAGCTTTGAATCAATTTCGGCCATTTTTTGTTTCCAAACATCGGCATTGGCCAAGAAATCATAAACAATTTTGCCATTTAATTGACTGATATAGTCTTCGCAGCTCCACATGAACGCATTGGAATTGACCAGATACAAAACCACCAAATAATTTAGCAAATTACGCTTAAAGATGCATCCAGCCGTTGTCCGTGCTACAGTTTTAGATAACAATTTGGTCATTATGGAAAGATGAACAGCGACATTGTCTTCGACCAAATTGAGGATTGATTTTAAAATGCGCGCAAAATCAATTACAGTCTTATCATTTAAAGTATTTAAAAGTTTTTGCAAGTGGACACAAATATACTTCAAATTTCTTTCATAAGTTTCTTCCACTTTGGACATTTCTGTTCTACGATCGAAATCCAAAGCAAATTTATCAAATAACGTTGGATTGTAATAGGCTTCCAACACCAGAAACATGGCGCTTAAATTGACAAACACCTTCTCGAAGTCCGCAAGTTCAAGTACTTGATTTTGATTGACTTCAGCAACAATGTACTGCTTCAAATTATAAAATTCCCTTACAATCAAGTAATCGCCATTTCCGAATTTCAAGGCGCCCAAAAATATGTCACAGGGAAAGTAGTAAACGCACGAACCTGATTTTGGCTTACTTTCCACACTGGTATCGAAAATTTCCATTGATTGACTGTCACAATCAACGGACACATTAGCGATTATAGTCGCATCATCAGTAGTAATTGCTAAAGGGGCCTCGGTCTCTGCACCAGGCGAAATTAAAATGTTTTCAAAGACCGTCACTGTTGGCTTCTCAGTGGTAACCTCATCATTACAATCCACCTCTTCTTTGATTTCTTCGACATTTTTTTCGCATTCACTTATGTCTCTAATTGAGGATTCCGAAGACACAATAATCATTTCATGGGTCTCATTCTTTTCGTTGGTAATTGAAAGCGAAATTGTGTCTTTATCAGATGCTTGGCCAATGAGCTTGTTAAGCTCATCTTCAGTGACCATTTCCGGATTATCTGTCAAGACATTTTCCGTTGAACTCAAGAGAAGAGTAGTTTCTTGTAGCTGTTTAACTTTCGATTCTATCTCGTTCCAATTGATTTGTTTCGCATCAACTTTTTGTTCTAAAAGACTGTCAATGCAAAATTCACGTCGTTGATCATCATTACTCAACGCACCTTTCAATGACTTTAACTGATTTAACGTCTCCAACTTTTTCTCTGAATTTCTCCTTTTAACTATTTCTTTGGTGGCCCCTAGGGATTTCCTCCCGAGTCTACGTTCCATTGATATTACCACACATATATTTTCTTGCAATTTAGTTGTCCAAGAAGAAAACGGAAAGAGATCTTTATTTCTGGAGTCGCAAATATCGACAAGCCCGATGACTAACTCCTTGTCTGTGGAGGGTACTAGGGATTTTTTCGCTTTTTCCTTTTCTTTCTGTTTCAGCATAACTTCTTTTCCAGGAGGAGACTTCAATTTGTTCTCCCTTGTAACTTCTTGAGATATAAATACTGATGCAGTAGAGGTAGAACGCTTACGTTTTCTTGGCTTCTGTTCAACATTGCGAGCGGGTTCTTCAACGAAATCCAAATCTTCACCAAAACATGCAATAAGTTTCGCGCTTTTCTTCGGTTTTTCCATTTTATAATCAGACGTTTCACCCTGGGAACTTAGCGGCAGAATTAAGGAACCAGTTGCTGAACTATGGTTCTCTTTGTCTATTAATTTCTTCACATCTGTGTCAATTAATTTGACTTTTTTGGCTCGATTTGATTTTTTATCCTCTTTCATATCAGTTGTTTTGTGCCCACTACAGGAAGCAACTGACGCAATAGTTTTAGCAGTTTTATCTATTGCTGCTTCCTTCTCTTCTTTATAAAGTGGAGTACTTTTTTTAGAACAAGAAGACCCATTAATACATTTGAGTCTTTGCTTATATTCTGACATTTTCTTGTCTTTGCCCATTTCCTTCACCTTTGAAACTTTATTCTTTTCTGTATAAGCATTACTGATCGCCGTTTGATTAGTACTCTCTAAGTTGCTATCTTTACCTGACGAAACTTTCTTGTAATTGGTTTCATCTCGAAGAGGCTTTTTGGCACTTAAATCCTGCGTGCGGTTTATAATGGCATCAACCATTTTAGATGCTTCGCAACCATCCGAAGCACAAATTATTCTTCTGCGCTTTCTCTCTTGTCTTGTCTGTTGATCTCGAATCTCGGGTTTCGAATCGCTTTCAAATTTAGCAGACAAATTGGTCGGTTTCAACTTGCTCGTGAATTGTTTTAAATAATTTCCGTAACTAACAAATTGCACTTTATTATGCAATAAAAACCGCTTATCATCCATTGGATTTACCTTATAATTCTTCTTAAATCTCAATATTTCGGGGGACAATGAGGAGACCTTCCACTCGCTAATCCTGGGACTGCATGAAACGCTCCTTTTAAGTTTGTGACCAGAGGACTGCATACTGACGTTAATCATAGAACAACTTTTCTTTGCAAGACAACGACGTCGTGAATTCAATTTCACTTTTTTTATTTCACCATTATCATCATCATCATCGGTTAGTACAAACGTAGCATCACTGACCACCTCGCCATCATCTTTATGCTTTGCTTCCGAATGACGTAATAGTTTACAAACTTCCCGCGTTATCTCTTTAACGTCCTGTTCCTTCACATCGACCTTTACGCCCTCACTTTTACAACACTTCTTTGCTGGCTCTTTCACATGGCCAAAATGTATCAAGATATCGTCAAGAACTTTTTGCTTGTCGTTACTTACAAAGTCTTCTGGTTCACCTTGATCGACCCACTTCTCGTCGCTCCGCTCTTCCCCTACGTGCTGCGCAACTTTCGAATAATAACGATCCTTATAACTCGATCTGGGCACCGTAGTGTAATTTGTTTTCCAATTGTAGTTGTACTTTCTGTACCCGGAACTGCTGTACCGATAGCCGTGTCCTCTTCGATGCTTCGAGGAACGTCCCCGATAAGGACGACTGAAAGAACGATGATGGGCGGACCCCCGAACTCGCGAAGAGGAATGGGAATACTGGTCGCGATTATTCTGACTATAGCCGTAGTACCCCCTGTTAGTCTCGCTGTGGTTCCTTTCGCGTCGCTCTTCGTCGTACCATAGGCGCTCACATTCCCAGGAATCTCTTCGATTTAATAAAACAAACAAATGGATTATACGCGGGGGTGTCGACAGTGTTATGACCAATTTTTATTTATTAGTTGGAATCGAATACCAGTTTTGACTAGTTACCACTGAGTGTTATGAACTGTAATTTGACTCTTTGCTTATTAACGTAATCAAATTGCACATTCCTTCAGCGAAAAATTGTAGATATTATTTTTTAGCAACAGATAAAATGCAAATGGAAACCTTAAAGCGATAACTATGCTGATTATTTGAAAATGATATGCCATACACTATACAGGGTAATTACTGCATGCACAAACAGATAATAATATTGTTATCTTGGGTTAGTTTTGTTGGGGTTTTTTTTTAATTAAAATAAATACTAATTACCTTGCTTTGTAATATCGATTAGCGTTACATTCCATATTTTGTTGGGTCTTATTGGCACCTCCAATTTGACGTTACGTAGTATTAATAATTCTAAAAATTTGAAAGTTGGTCATGGTCACTGCTATTATTACACGAGTAAATTGATTGGCTACTGATATTTCTAAGGTGTCTATTTTTTTCTTTACTTCTCTCAATAATTAATAATTATTATTTTTTCTTGGCTATATATTTTTTAAATAAATATTTAAATATTTTAATATATTATTAAATAAGTATTTACCATCTAAATAATAGTTTTTTTTTTTTTCTTTTAAATGGAATTTTAAGATTCTTGTTATGATCATAACAGACTTTCGAAAGTCTTGCTCACACTGATGCCTGCAAGGTCATCTCAACCAAATGTAACCGATGGCTTGTTTACAAAATGTATTAACACGTGTTTACTTTAGGCAGGAAGACGTAAATATGAGATTTATGGGACACTTGTAAGGCCCTTTTGGACCTTTTTTTATTCTTTAAAATTTGAAAGAACCACGTAGCAGTCTCTAGTCTTTATTCACATAGAAAAAACAAAATGAACAGAGAATGCGTTTATAGAAATGCATTTTACCGTCATCAGCAACTCGTATAAACACATTACATAGTTGGAAAAATAAACTTACTTGCTGCTTTAAACTATCAACAAATTCAGCACTAATTGTATAGCAATAAACTTCGTGCATTCATTTACTTCATTTATATTATGCAAATTATGTTAATGTGATTGCATTGAAGTTTTACTCAGCACTGCAAGTCGCAAAAGTGCGCATCAGTATTTCAATTTTTAATTTGTCTATTGCGCTTTATTAGGTGGGGAAAAATTGATGAGCTTTTAACGACACTATGGCATGTTAATATAACACAATTAACAATAAATTTTAACACATTCCCGAAATTTCTGATAGTTTCTTAGTATTTGCCCTAGGTAGGAATTCAAATAAAATTGGGGTTTTTATTGCCCATCATCTTCAGAAATGCCTACCGACCGGTGGTTAATGGGAAAACGAGAAATAAAATCTTTTGTAACAGTCAATCAATTTAATAACTGATGCCTACTCAATAAACAAACCCTGCCATCTTTTGAAAGAATTATATAAGAATCATTTACTTTCGATAAAAGTCGCGGGACTTTGAACACTTTAGAAAATAGTTTAAATACTTTGACTTTCCCTTTGCCCTACGTACGGTCATTAAAAATAAATTACATATTCGAATGTAACAGCAAACTTTACTTTCACTAGCAGAACATTTACATTTTATACCATAATAGCCGATAAACTCGTAGAAGACCACCAGCGAAGTATACAACGTGGTCAACCTTTCCTGCAGACCCTTCTTACCCTTGCATTTTAAGAAATAACTGTACCAACAAAGGGAAGAAATTAATAAGTGTATAATAGTGCATAATAATTAATAAACTGGCATAAAATGATTGCAATAACTAAGTCATAACCATCAGTATTAACAAATTAAAACTGCTATTTCGATATTATTACCAATAAAAAAGCAGAAAGAAATAATTTATTAATTACAAGTACTTTACTTACCAAACAATAAAATAAATAAATGCTGCAAATATACTCGTCACAACATCTTCTGTCACTAATTAACTAATTAATTGCATACACACACATTACATAATAACAATGACAGCACATGATAAACACGTGCTTCTCGACCGGTTGCCACGGCTACCCCGTTGTTTGTGAACCCGGAAAGCAAGGCTTACTGCAATAAATGCAGTACTTTTTTGGACTCAATAAGGGGGAAAACACTAAGAAATGTTAATTATTTAAGCAAATTATGCAAAAATGCAAAGCGCTTCAACAAATGGGCAAATTACCCGCATGTTATAAATGAATAGGGTGCATACAAATATTAACGTTACTTTTGCGGTGGCGGTTATAACAACATGCAGCAAACGTTTAATTATGGTAAAATTACTCACCGGAGTGACTTTTCGCACTGGAAATGCTTTTCTACCCTTGAAAAACACTTAAAATGCAGACCAAAACACACTGTAAACAACTGACCACAACTGACAATCACCACCTGTTGATTAGGCAACTTCACAACATCATCTGCTGTTGATCGGTTTGCATAACATATAAATAATGTGGCGGTAAATTCAAAAATAGAGTCGATGAAATTAAAACATTTTTATTATCATTAATTAAAATGAATCAATTTCACTAAAATTAACTACACATATAAATTTTATAATATTAAATAAGTCAATATATTAGAACCTATGCAAATGAGACCATTAATTTACTGATTTGCAAAGGAACTTTCATTAAAATCAGTTTTAATTTAATACAATTAAAATGCAAAATATGTGTGCTAAAGAATGTATCACAGTGTGCTGCATAGTTTCATATGTGCTGCCATAAAAAACTATACTTAATTATTAAGTAACAATTAGCCCCCTGCATGAATTACTTTTGTTTGGTCGTAGAATCAAGGGCCCAATTTAAGGGAACATCTTTCTTATTGTTTGCATTACTATTATTAACTTTGTACTTGTTAAATTTATTAAATTTATTTGAAAACTTACCGTTACTGTAGTACTTTAGCTGCTTACTGGGCGAATTGGGAGTCTCATTACTCGTGGTCTGCGAAGAAGGCACATCGTTACCGCGCAAATTTCTATAAAGTCCTGCAAAACAAAAACAAAACCATTTAATATACCTTACTGATATTTTATAATTGATTACCTTCGGATCTATTAGATTTGGCCTTTTGATTACTTTTTCCCCACACAGTTTCGAGAACACTTTCGTCCGTTACTTTATAAGTCTCTGTATCAGCAGTATAAGCATCGTAATTAACCAAATCGGCTGAGAACTTATAATTAGTTAAATAGTACTGCTGAAAATTGGTTTCAGAGCACAGGATGTGCATTAGAGTCCACGTATGGATCAAAAGCAGAGGAAATCTGCTGATCCAATAACGTGTGAAGTCTTTGGGGATGCTCCCAAGTTTCTGCTGGGCTTCCTGGGCCAGTTCATGATAGTGGTGTTTCTGCAAATTAAACTTCCAATTTACATTGGTATTATTAAAAAAAGAACAGCTTACCTTATTTCTTAAAGCCCTTAAAAGATCCCTCAGGCTGTTGCCACGATAGGAACGGTATTTGCGCAAATCACTGGACACTTCTTCATCGATGTGGACACGCCAATCACCCCTTACCACAAATTCTGCCTTGGTTTCCAAAGCTAGCAGAGTAGGATCATTGGAATCGGATTTTTCTACTCGGTCGCTAACATCCTGCAAGTAAAAATAAAATTAAATAAATAAAAAAACAAATTTCGGAAATTAGAAAATAGATACAAACTTGTAAAAAAGCTAAAACAGTAAAATCGCTCCAAAACATGGGAAACCCTAAAACAGTTTCGCAATCTGGACGCTCCTGAGGACGTTGCTCTAGCAGCTTCTTCAACAGAGGCTTGTACACCTCCACGGAATTCCTACTGCTGACAATTCCGTCTAACTCGTAGCGGCCCTTTTTAATATTGTTCTGCCTGGAAAACGTTTCTCCAAACGGATGGGCTCCATCTGATAAAACGTAATAAAACAGACAGCCCAGGGAAAACAAATCCACAGCTCTGGTGATGCTCTCATCACCATTGACCATCTCCGGAGCGATCCAGCCTTCGGTGCCGACGTATCCAGACCGGAAAGACATTGAGGTCCTGTTAACAGCCAGCTTCCTACTTAAACCGAAATCGGAAATCATCGCTTTGACGTGACCACTAGGTCCTGGTGCCGATAACAGCACATTTTGCGGCTTAATATCCCGGTGAATAATCTTCAGATTGTGCAGATGATTCAAACCACGCGTGGCCTGCAGCAGTATATCCAACTTATCGATTCTGGACCACTCGGGCTTCCGCTGGTCCAGCACATAGTCGGCAACAGTAGCTTGGCACAATTCAAGTGCTATGTAATGAAACTGGCGGTCTTCTTCCATGCAAAAGTACCGCACCACGTTGGGATGCGCGTCGCTTTCGCGTAGCATTTCCACTTCGCGCGTGGCAAATTCAAAGCATTCAGGAATCAAGCGTTTTACAGCCACGCGACGTCCTTCGAATTCGCCGCGATAGACAAAAGTCCCTTCGCAGCCTTTGCCCAACACTTCGCTCTTATTAAAAGTAATCTTACCGATTTTAATGCAGCCGTCTACCGTTTCCACTGGCGGTTGCTTCTTCCTGTTTCTGTTTTTCACAGCAGTAAGAATAATTATGGATAAGACTGCCAATAAAGTGGCGCTTATTTTCAGCAGTTTAACGATGGGACTTTCGTGTTCTGCTTCTGATTTTTCAATGGCAGACGGGACACTTTCGTCAGTCAATAATCTAATGACTTTGTTGCTGCCTGGTAGGAACTTGGTACTGCTGTAGTGCGGCAAATCGTAGTGACCCAAATAAATCACTGTATACTTGTTGGGATCCGGTAGACTTTGAAATGTCACTGAATCCATTACGCGATCAGTGGGCAAAGGGTATTCCTGTCCAGGCAGAGGATACTCGATGTACAATTGCGGCATTCGATCTGAATCGGGCCCTTCAAGAAGTAGAGGCAGTCCGTTTGAATTAGCAATCGTTACTTGGCTTTGATCGACAAACGAAGGCAAAGCATAAAGTCCATTAGAATGTTCACCGACGTATAATGTAGGGCTGAAGATTTTTCAATTAACAATTAATATGTAATTTACAAGAAAGAATACTTACTATAATTTAAGAGGATTTTCCTGCATAGACAGCGGGAATTCAATTAAGTTATCAATGAAACCATTAATCGTTTGATTTGAAAGACTGGTGAAAGGTATGGAAATCAATCCATCTGGGTCTAAAATGTAAGCACCCACTACAGGACTGCCCAAGTTGATATTCCACAGCAACGATCCTCTTATTCTGTCCAAAGTTAATAAATTTCCAGAGCAGCTGCTTGTAAAATGAACAAGTTCTGCAAAACAATTTACCAGAAAATAGTAGCCAAAGTAAACTAATAAAATAAATAAGATAAATTAAAGGTACTCACCATAATCAGCTAACATTTCTTTCGTTATACTTGCTGATGAATATTCGTGGAATGTCACGTTCCACTTTCTGCTTGGTTGTTTCGTATCAACCATTTTGATACTGTACTCTGTACGACCGATAAAAATTGCATCGTTAGTCTGAACGGGACAAGTGGATGTACCCAAAATATCCCAGCCTAATACGTGTTCTCTGTACCCCGTTTTAGGGTTAACCGAAAACCAAGTGTCCTTTTTCTTTCCTATTTATTGACAAAAGCAAAATTTAAATTACCCTAAATAAATTGCAATAAAGAAAAACGTACCTGTATATAAAATTCCATCAGAACTTCTGCATGGAGATGACGATACCAACTCCGGGATCGTAAAGGAGAGCTTCTTCAGTCGTTCCTTGCCCGGCGTTACAACATACAATGATCCATCGCGAGGATCAGGCAAAAATGCAGGAATCAATGCATCAGGTGATTCCTTTGGGACAGTTATGATAGATTCTACAACAATAAACTATAAATAAATTGCACACACAGTAATTTTACATTACTGACCATCTTTAATGGTCCACCTCACTTTGCCAGTCTCTTGTTCAATGGCAAAGAGTGAGCCATCCAAGGTACTGAACAACAGTAGTCGAGCATCAAATTCTTTAGCCAAATCAGTTATTTCAACAGTTACATCCTAAAAATAATATGCAAATACAATCAGATCAGCTAATTACCACTAATTTCGCGAAAACTTACGTTGATTTCGTCATCTTTCGTTGTTTTTTGGTTAGGAAATGCAGCAGGTATAAAAGCAAGTAAAATCACAAGCCACAAGCGACGACACATCTTGGCCGATTGTTCCTACCGCTGACAAACACATTTATAAGTTATTAGTGGCTAATTACCCTCGAAAACTTCTTATTAATTATTAAAAATAACAAAAAATCTGTTTTTGATGATCGCTAATGAAGAACAACACAAATGACCTTGCCAAGTGGTTGACAGGACCATTACAGAGTACTGCAATCACCATTACAATTTTAAACAGACAGATGGCGCAACATTAAAAATCCATTTAAAAAATAAAAATAAATTTATAAAAATAAATAATTCTAATAAAACTACTTCAACAAATAAAATAATTTAGCAATCCTATCATTTAATAATGAAAAACAAGAGGATTACATTAATATTTAAGAAGAAGCTGTTGTGGCTGCTTTATCCTCAACTTTGCGGTCTTTCTTAAGAAGACCCATGAAGGCGGCCTTATCAGCAGCCGTTTGGAATCTACCGTGTCCAAATTTGGACGAAGTATCGATAAACTTCAGGTTAATCTTCTCAAGAGCGACACGCTTTGTATGCACCAACAACGACTTCCTCAAAGTGATGACGCGCTTCTTGGGACCAACGCAACAGCCCTTAATCATTATAAAGTCGTTGTTCACTTCGCCATAGTGAGGGAATCCGCCCATTGGAGTGATGGTCTTCTCCGTTAGATCGTAATCGGTCGATGCATTGTTTTTAATCACCTGAAGGAAACAAATATTCAAAATTAATAATCATAATATAAATTTTAACGACGAAAAAATACTAATTTAATAATTATTTCAGTCCTATCATTCGAAATCAATAATATTTCATAATCCTTTTGGCTCTTGGGTATCATCATACAGTATATTGACAATATTGTTACAGGAACAATTAAATAAACAATCATTACCTTGCCATCTTTGGTGTGGATGCCAGCTCCAATGCGGTAAATCTTCTTGTTCATTTCCGTACGATGATGATAGCCCTTTTGGCCAGCACGTGCCACGGTAAAGGACACGCGTGAAGGATGCCAAGCGCCGATACAGGCCACTTTACGAAGACCCTTGTGCGTCTTGCGCGGCAACTTCTTTGTGTGCCAACGCGAAGTAACACCTGAAATAGAAAAAGTAACAATTAATTTAAAACTGCTCCCATAAAATTAAAGCAAATGATAATTAAATAACGTCAGAAGGAAGGCAGCATGATGGGTATCCTCAGTTGATATCAGAATACACGTAACACATCACGATTATCATCACAAAATAATAATGTAATTAATTAAAACTAATTAAATAAGGTTAGGGTACCTTTGTATCCGTGACCTTTGGTCACTCCAATGCAATCAATCATTTCATCTTGGGCAAAGACATTGGTCACCGGCACCGGCTTCTCCAAATGTTCCCGGGCCCACTTAACTTTATCCTCAATGGTACCGCCGTTCAATTGGATTTCCATAATGTGAGCTTTCTTGGTGCGTTGCTTCAACAATTTCATCTGTAGAAATAAAACACAATTAAAAAAGAGATTCAAACTAAACAAAGGAAATATCAAATTGATAAAGAAAGAAGGAAGAATGTAACCGGCATGGTTTGTCTTAGTGTCACAGTCCGATGGACTACACAGAGATTATGGAATATGCCTGCTGATCCACCCAAGGGGCTCATGCTCTCTGATGCTACAACATTGGGGCCCATGTAAGGGGGCCCCAGTAGTTGACAGCCGGAGGGTAAGCTCCAAACTGACCGCATCACAAACAAATAGAAGCAACAAAACAAATAAAAGAAAATCCAACCTGAGTATGGGCAATGATTCTAACAACTTTGCAGTACTTGATGATTTTCTTGAAGTCTCTCTCGATGCTCTTCTTGCCCAAGTCATCTTGCCACTTCTTGGAGGCTTTGGTAAAGGCCTTCTTCTTGCTCTTGTACCTATTATACATCAACACTTTAAAAGGCAAATATCCAGAGTCGAAACAACATACTGCAAGTGAAAAAAAGGCCAATTTCTTAAGCTGAATGACAGCTCAGAGGAAACAGTAGCCTTTTAGGCACCATTCAAGACAGATTTGTCTCATATAAGGCGCAATAATTGCTCTCATGCAGCCATTGGAGAGCTATATCATTAGTAGTTAAATAAAAAAGATTGCAAAATAAGCTCAAGAATAAAGAAACTTACCAGTTCTTGTAGAAGCGACGACGACAATCTTCGGAAAGATGTTCCGCCCAAATGGTGGCCAAAGCGCGCAAACCATGTGGCGTCTCAATGTAACCAACAACTCCAACCACAACCATTGGTGGGGTTTCCAAAATTGTAACTGCTTCCACAATTTCCTTCTTGTTGATTTCTGTATAATGCATTAAAAAAATTCTTTTAAGACAGTTATATTATCAAGGGATTGCAGCACTTACTGGATCCAGGCCTATCAGCTTCACGTACAACGTGCGTCATGCCTGCCTTGTAACCAATAAAGGCAGTCAAGTGGACTGGCTTCGAAGGGTCATCCTTGGGGAATGCCTTAACTTTACCACGGTGTCTTTGGGACCGTTTCTTGGGATAGAATCCCATGGACCCATGACGAGGAGCACTAAATTTCCTGTGCGACTGCAAGAAATCATTTAATTAGAGGTAAAATCGCACGTTTTTCGCGTGGAACAGTTTGAGGTTATGTCATCAGACCGCCCTAGAATGATATCCACATTTTTGTTCGGTTTTCAACCATAAACAAAGATATATCTAAATCATCATTAAATATGCTTTAATAGAAATGTTTTTTGTTAATTAGCAAAGGGATTTACACTAAAATTACGAAGGATTCATTAAGATACGACTTACCATCTTTACTGTCGGAAGCAAAATGGACGACCTTCAGTGACGTTACCAAGCAACAAACCTAACCCCCCACCCGGTCAATGTTGGTAGTGGGGGCGACGTTCATTTGACAGACTGCAGTTGGCAGCCGTGTTGACCGACGCCATCATGGCTTCATTTTTTGACAGGATTCAAATGTTTTGTTTTTAATTAACGGTCAAGCATTTATTTCGGTGTTTGTATAAAAAAAAATCATATAAAACGCACTGCAATTAATTAATTAACTCTTCCTTTTAGTTAACAACAACAGCAATGTCTCAATTACCTGGAAAAAGTGCCCCAAAACCCATTAGGCAAACCAAAACCAGCATCTACAGAATGGCCAAAGCCAATCCATTGATGGTGGGCTTTGATAACAAGATCAATGTTGCTGGCAAAGAAGTAAACCTGCCTCCAGCTGTCTTCAGATACGAAAAGAAAGCTCAAGAGGAGGAATCTAATTGGGATTCAAGCACCACATTACCACCAGCCCCAATGCCAGCAAAACTGTCTTTGAGTGTGCCCAAAAGCACTTCTTTTAAGTTTTCTTTAAAGCCCAATCTAAATAAAACAACAGTTGAAAAATCAACTAATAATACCACAACCAGTGGGGCCATTTTTAAGATGCCATTTAACTGCAGAAAGAAACCCACTGGTTTTGATTTTAATTTAAACGAATCAGTTGACAAAATGAATGCTAAAATGCTTCAGAATCCAAGCAGATTTGTTGCAAAAAGCAATACAAATCAATCTGTTCATAAAGCAGGGCCTAAAGAAAGCTTTAAAGTTACTAAAGGTTTTAATTTAATGATGAAAGAATCAGTCAGTGAGACAAATGACAAATTGATGAAAAATCAAAGAAAAATTATTACTAAAAGCAGCTCTAATCAGTCTATTGATAAAACATTACCTAAGCAAAGTACTAAATTAGGTAGAGGCTTTAATTTAACGCAAGCTGCTAAATTTGAAAACGAAAAGCCAGTATTAACTGATAAAATTAATAACAAGCCAAAATTAATTGGTTCACTGACTAAACCAACTGTTAAAAACGAACAGAAGGCAAAAGAAAACACTGTACCAAAGGGAAAAACTTTGGGAAAACCTTTTAAAAAACCGTTACCGAAATCAGATCTCTGTAATTACTTTGAAAGCATAGGAAAAACTCCTAACTCTGCTAAAAAACCCATCAGTTCTTTAAGGAGAACCCTTTCAAATGTTTATATTCAGTCCAAGCAAACAAACGCAAAAACTTCAACTGGATCAGCAAGTAAATTCAATACACCACTGAAAGTGCAGTTTAACAAATTGGAAAAGCCTCTAAATCAATGGCTAAAGAATAAGAACAAAAATATGAATGCTTTTCCAAATTTAAAAGCCATGGGCCTTGATTTAGAGGAAGACAAGGAAAATCTGGAGCCACAAGAAATGCCTAGGAGTGCCAGCTATGAAAATCTACAAATTGAAGAACCGAAAAATCAGCAGCAAGTGGAACCGCAAGATTTGCTTTTGAATGGCATCCTAAACGATTTGTTCTCAATAATTAATGAAGGATATTCGGTTGAACAGTGCGAGAATTGGTTGCAATTTATCGAAACTAATTATGAGAATGTTAAGGAGAAAAGCATGTACTGGGAATGCCGCGCTGCAATTGAAAAGAACCGCGGTAATTACTTTAAAGCAATGCAACATTATCAAACAAGTCTTGAAAAGACTAAAGAGGTATAATAATTTGTCTTTTCTTCTGTTGAAAATATAAATTAAATAAGGATTTTTCTGTTTAGAATTCGGAACCTTCAGGACGCATGGAAAGTTTACTGGACAAATTTCGAATGCTGAAACTGGACGACAGGCTGTTTTCCGGCAAGACACCGAAAAGTGCGCTTGGATTGCGCAGAAACTTGGAAGAAGCAAAGAATATTATTAACAGTACAAGCATTCAGTTTGCCATCAAAGATGAAAGGAGGTAAAGTGAAAAACATAAAGGATTACTGTAGAAATTGAAGCTGAGTGTCTTTGTTTTTGCTTTTAGTAAACTTTCTGCGACTCCAGTTAGAAGAAGTACTAGAAAGTCAAGAAAACAATTTACAACAACTCCAGGAAAGTCTTTCTGTGAATCCATGACTACTCTGGATAAATCTGTACTTGATTCGCTTAGTTTTAGTTCTAATAAGTTTCTCTAAGAGCAATTATTTAATTATTGTAATGCATATTTTTATGAATTTTATAACATTTTCAAATATTCTTTGTTTGGTATAAACCTAACCATTTTATATTTTAATAAATATAATATTATTGCAACTTTATCTTGGCTTTTAATGATAACTTCCTTTTAGTAATTAATTTAATTAAAAAAAAACTAATTAATTTGAATAAAAAACAATTGATTTAGCCTTGCGCAAGGTAGGCTCAGGGCTGACAACAGTAACGCCAAAATTCACTGACAGCAAATGTTTATCACTCAAATTAATTGACAAAATTCAATCTATCAATCCCAGTCTAATCTCCCCCTTTATTGCACCATTTGTCAGGTTCTATTATTTCAACGCTATTAATTATGAAAATCCCTATGCTCAGTGCTATCCCTTCAACCGTTCCCGTTCATCCCGATGGCAGTGAAGCCAAGGTAAACCTATTTAAATTTACCGCTTTCTTTTGAAGGAGTGTAGTGTGTTACACGGTTGCCAATAGTTACACAATAATTGCTCTGTTTTGCGTCATAAGCACAGAAAGGGCTGTTTTCGGGTGTAAATTATTAATATTAACGAAATTTTAAAGGCAAGCCGAATGGTTCACTGAAATTCTGCTTAATTAAAGATTGCTTTTGCGTGAATAATTAGATTGTGGTGCCAACGCTGTCCATCACTTGCGTGGTGGAGTGGTAGACTGCGGCCATTTTGCCGATTTTTCACAGCACAGAGTTTCGGGTCCACGCTGCAAGCAATTAATCTGGTTTTTGTGCTTTAAATAATCAAATTCCGAGTGCGTTTACCTAAAGTTATCACATACTTTGTGTCCGTTACAAAAGAGTGCGTATTTTGCTGCGGGCAAAACACTTGACCACTCGACCGACCCGACCACCTCTCTTCATTTACTCTAAGATATTCTATTTAATTTTAAGATAGACACTATGGACGAAAGAGCGGTTTGCAAGGAGCTGGATCAGTGGATCGAACAACTGAACGATTGCAAGCAGCTCACAGAAAGCCAGGTGAAAACCCTGTGTGAAAAGGTAACCCTTTCCTATTGCCACTTAACACTGTGTTCTAATGTTGTTTTTCGATGCCTAGGCTAAGGAAATCCTATCTAAAGAATGCAATGTACAAGAAGTAAAGTGTCCGGTAACGGTTTGCGGGGACGTGCACGGCCAATTCCACGACTTGATGGAGTTATTCCGGATAGGCGGCCGCAGTCCAGATACAAACTACCTGTTCATGGGTGACTATGTGGACAGAGGCTATTACTCTGTGGAAACGGTGACGTTGTTAGTGGCGCTGAAAGTTAGGTACAAGGAACGCATTACGATATTGCGCGGCAACCACGAGTCGCGCCAAATCACCCAGGTCTACGGCTTCTACGACGAATGTCTGCGAAAGTACGGCAACGCGAACGTCTGGAAGTTCTTCACCGATCTGTTCGACTACTTGCCCCTAACTGCGCTCGTCGATGGGCAAATCTTCTGTTTGCACGGCGGACTCAGTCCCAGCATCGATACTCTGGATCATATCCGCGCTTTAGACCGCTTACAAGAGGTAACCGCTGTTATTACTTAAACGAAACAAGATTTGTTTAATTGGGGGGATGTTTGTTTTAGGTACCACACGAGGGCCCGATGTGCGACCTGCTATGGTCGGATCCGGATGACCGCGGCGGCTGGGGCATTTCACCTAGGGGAGCCGGCTACACGTTCGGCCAAGACATATCGGAGACATTCAATCACTCTAACGGGCTGACGTTAGTCTCCCGGGCCCATCAGCTGGTCATGGAGGGTTACAATTGGTGTCACGACCGTAACGTGGTCACCATCTTCAGCGCGCCCAACTATTGCTACCGTTGCGGCAATCAGGCCGCCATTATGGAATTGGATGATGCCCTAAAGTATTCATTGTAAGTTTTGCTTGCTGTTTTCGTTTTTAACATTCAATTGCTCTTTAAATTAATTCAAACAAACTAACGCATTTATTTTTCTATAGTTTGCAGTTCGATCCAGCACCTAGACGCGGAGAACCACACGTGACGCGTAGGACGCCCGATTATTTCCTTTAAAGGAGAAGAAGCCAGCCCTCCCTCATCACTATATTATAGTTATATTGGTCATTCTTTTATGTAAAATGTATAATTAATATTAATCGCCAAAAAAAAAACAAACAAACAAACAAACAAAATCAATTTTGAAAACTTCACTCAGATAATAAGCGGGAGTACAGGAAAACAAAACACCGGAAAACGCACACCCACACCCACGCAAAGAGAGCAGCATTTGGTAGTTTCTTTGCTGATTTAATTTTCGTGCTTTGTTTTCCTTTGATTTGTTTCTTTCATTCAGCGCAATTGGACAAAATGTTTTAGTAAATTAAGATATCGAAGAAGAAATATTTCAGACTGAGCGAAAATTATTTAAAAATCGTTGTGCCGTTCCTTATTCTGTTGTTTAGCTTTAAGAATACATTTTCTGTGCAGTCTTTCTTATTGGTGAAGCCATTTAAAAGCAATTGTCAACTTCTTTTGTTTATTGTAACACACAGAGAGATAAATAATGTAAGAGATCGTGCGGTACTACAATTACAGAATGGAGTAGAGTAATAAACAAAAAACAAAAGTAAAATGTAAACTGAGAATGAGCAGAGAGAGAAAAGTGGTAACGCGTTAACTGTGTATGTATTTAGATGATTATTATTAATATATTAATATTACTACGACATGAATATTATTATTATTATTACTGAGCTACTATTAAATAATAAATAAACAGACAAACCTGAGGAAGTTAAGACTTTTAATTACCTCCCCTTTTCCATCTAATTACAGCAACTATTAAATAAATATTTAATGACTCAAAGAAAAACTTAGTAGCTGCAGAAATAAAAAACCATAATGCACAATAAGCGCATTATTATATCTGCATAAGAAGCACAAGTTTGCATAAAAATGGAAACATCAGCAAAAGATAGGTGCAGACTGCAATTGCAGCTTAAGAAATAATTAGAAAAAAGAGAAAATTTTTAAATGAACCAAAGAAGAGGGAAAATTAAAAAAAAAAAATTATGCAACGCGTTCTACACAAGTTTTGCATATAGGTTGCCTATGTTAAAGTCCCAAATTCAAAAAATGAAAAATCCGCTTAGTTATTATAATCGTTTTGCAAAAATTGCAAAGTAAAAGCAGCAAATAATGCGAAAACAAACGCGAAGCATAAGATATATATAATTTCCTTGACCTCGTCTTAATTGTAATCTTCGTTTTTGTTCGCAAACGGCAGCTAATTATGATCTATATAAGATGCGGTTCTATTTTTAGCCGCCGTCAGGAGATGAAGAAGAAGAAGCGGCAGAAACGAAACGAAAAAACAAACCACAAGAAAACTCGTCAAGTCCATTAGAGAGACTAAAACTTGTTTGCTTTTTAGCAAAGCACGAACGCAAGAAATCACTCGAAGGAAAAAAAATCTAATTAATTCTCGGAAGAGTCGCGACTTGCGAGGACGGAGCCGCACTTTTTTTTTGTTGCGCATATTAATAAATTAAAATGATCAATTAATAGAATTTTTTGTAATGCACTCACCCCGCTTCGATTGGAAGCGTCCAGAAGGGGAGGGTGGCCGATCCATCGTTTCCGTTTCCGGTTGCAAGGACGGGGACGTTAAGCTGGAGGCACGTGGGCTCGTCCGGGACGCGCAATACCATTGGCGGAGACGGTGGGAGCGACGGTGACGCCACTGCCACTTCCCTCTCTGGATGCCGAAAGACGGCTTTTCTCGTTGCGGACGCCGTGCAAATGCCTTCATTACTGCTCCGACCGTCTCTCTAGATCATCGTGTGCGCGCCTTTTCTTTTCGTTTTTCCGTTATTGCGTCACTAAGTACTCCTGAAATAAAATATTAACAATAACCAAGTGAAAATATATTTTCATTTGTATTGCTTAACACTAAAAATAGCATTTTATTTTTTATTTACCTCAAGAATTCCGAAAATTTTAAATTGCCGTGCAAATTATTAACAACAGACACACATAGCACTGGCAGTGCGGTTATTGTTATGTTAATTATTCCGGATTCCGGTTTAAGTGGTTGCTTCGTTCACTTGGTACATGTCCATCGGAAGGTAGAGAGTGCAAAAGACCGTTGCCGCAGCATCAGCAGCCTCTAAAAGACAGCCCAATCAATTTTTTTCCTTCGGTAATTGAGGTAAGTTGCTACAATGTCCAAATGGCCCATTACCATTAAAAGCAATGCCATTAGAATGCAACAAATTACCTGAAATCATCAAAAAGAATGCAATTAGTAAATTCTTCAACCAATCATTGCTTCAAAAGTATTGTGTGTAAAAAACAAACGAAAAAATGTGCGGCATTCGATTAAAAACCGCACACTCATTATTGATTATTCAGTACTTATGCAAGTACCGTTTTGCAAGTACTTTTTTATTTTATTGTTAAATAAGCAACATTTTAACGATTCAAGATTATTACTCATGAAGTACTAACAATTAAGCACCGTTTTATCAGGCAAAAACAAAAGGAATGTAAAATTGAAAATTAATTCAGAGCGCAATGCATCAGAGGGCGCCACTAGATTTATTTTAAAAAAAATGCGCATTTTTAGTGGAAAATATCGCTTTTAAACTGAAAATAAAAAAAGCGCTTTAAATTAAAAGTGTCGCTTCTCGGTGGCCGTCTGCAAAAGCTGTGGAAATTTGTCCACCCAACAGAGAGGTTTAAAAAGCGTTTGCAATTATTTTTAGAAAGTTTCGACGTCGTCAACGAAGTCATTGTAATTGCACCTGTGCGTTGCTTTTTGTTGTTACAGAATCAGGAAATAGGAAAGGGTAATTGAGTACTGCAAGTTTAATTTACGCACAGAGAGTGTGGGTGCGTCCCTGTGCCCATTTTCCCTATTTTTTTCTACCATTTTCCTCACGGTACAAGTCATTTTTCTGCGTGGACAATCAGCAGCAATAAAAAAAAAACTATGGCATCGGCCACGGATAATCGAAGCATTACAGGTATGTTAGGCATTCTGTTGTTTTCACAATAATCACTCAGCAATTAAAAACAAAACAACAAATGTAATGAGCAATTTACAATTTATTATGCTTTAAAATAAAAACATTTTAAATTGTTCAACGCCCATTAAAGTCCTTGTAAATTGCAATACTTATTAGAATTTTTCCAAATAGATATAACTTTATAAATATCTCTTTATATACGTAAATAGTAATTAATTATTTCATTGACAGTTAAAATCATAATAAATATTATTATTTATTGAATTATATGCGCCGCGTTGTTGTTAATGAACTGTTGCTGTGTGTGTATAAAATTTCGCTTTCGAAGACTTTATTTTTGTATGAAACGCCACGTTTAATTTATCTCTGTTCGTAATCTTTTTTGGACACGAGCCAATTCTGTTTTGTAATTTTATAAATGCATTGGTGACGTCTTCAAAAGTTTCGTCACTAGACCTTTTTCTTTGAAACTTTAAAAACAATAAAAATTTCACTCACCATAGGCAAACTGTCCTGCCGTCAAGTCCTAAACATAATGGTCATCTTGGGCTTCATGTTCAACTACATGTTGCGCGTCAACTTTACCATAGCCATCGTGGAGATGGTGCGGCAAGACGACGATCCGCCACTGAACGAAACGGCATCCCCCGTGTCCTATTCGAAAGAGAGCGCGAAATTCGATTGGGACAAGTACGCGCAGAACAACATCCTGGGCAGCTTCTTCTGGGGCTATATCCTGACCGAGTTGCCCGGCGGCCGCCTCGCGGAAATAATCGGGGCGAAGCGCGTCTTCGGAGGCGGCATGCTGGCCGCCAGCTTGCTGACCGTGGTAACGCCCGGCGCATGCCACATGGGCTTCCTTACAGTGGTAGTATTGCGTGTCCTTCTAGGGTTCTTTCTGGGCGCCACGTGGCCCTCGATACCGCCGATGGCCGCCAAATGGATACCGCCGATGGAGCGCTCCAAGTTCATCGCCAACATGATGGCATCGAGTCTGGGGGCGGCCCTCACGATGCCCGTCTGCGGCTTCCTCATCGATCAATGGGGCTGGGAGTCGGTGTTTTACATCACCGGCGGCATCGGTTTAATTTGGTCCGCTCTTTGGTTCTATTTGGTCTACGATTCACCGGCGCAGCATCCGTGGATCAGTGCGGAGGAACGTGCAGAGATCGAGACGAGGATTGTGCAAGAGAGCGGCTCCAAAGGTACTAACAAGCCAAAGAAAGTACCGTGGAAGGAACTCTTTACTTCCGGTCCCGTTTGGGCCATCATTGTTACCCATGGCTGTTCCGTTTTCGGATACTTTACTGTTGTTAATCAATTGCCGACTTATATGAAGGAAGTACTGCATTTCCACGTCAAGGAAAATGGTCTGCTTTCCAGTTTGCCCTATTTAGGTAAATTCTATTTCTTATTTTCTTTTATTTCAAATAATTCCTCATTTTCATTAGGGTGGGTTTTTTAACTGAAAATAACAACCTAATTAAAGGTTTTCTTACTGCTTTTACGACTGCGTATTTATTATAAGAAAATGAAGGAAATTTAGATATTTAAGTCAGTAATTTGTTGATCTCTTACATTGCGAAATATTGAACTAAAACTTAACGAAACTATCAACAAAATTTGTTTTTTAAACTTGAGCCTTTCAAAGCCATTTAACTTGAAAATAATTATCGCAATGGTATTGAAAAGTACTTTCAATTGTTCCTTACATTGTACTTTATTTGCAAAAGTTAAAAAAACATTTATTTATTTATTAATATTGTCAATATTTGCAATTCAAATTGAGTGTTTAAGGTGTCGCGCGTTTGCACATTATGTGTCAAGGCCAAGAATCATTAATTTACTCCCTTATTAATTAATTAACTCTCCTTGTGCGACAATAATGACGTAAGAATAGTTTCTAGACGCGAAAAGAAATTAGATTAGCGCTATTTGGCGCTAAATTTCAAATTTAAATTCAACGCTAAAGTTGTTGAAATTGTGCACAGATCAATTGCATTTTCTCGTCTTGAGACAAATTAATTCATAATAAAAAATAGAAAATAATAAAAAACTTACCGAAAATAAAATTCTGTCATGCAGGAAAGTACCTGATGGCAATTATTGCCAGTTACATAGCGGATAAACTGCGTCGCTCGGGCCGTTACACCACCACCACCATTCGCAAAAGTTTCACAACTTTTGCAGTTCTCACCCCGGGTCTTCTGATGATCCTGCAGGCATTATTCGGCAAGGATGCTGCGATTTCCGTCACGATCTTCACGTGCTCGCTCTTTTTCAATGGCGCCGTGACGGCCGGCTACCTGGCCAATGGCCTCGACATAGCCCCCAACTTCAGCGGCACCATCTTCGGCATGGCCAACACGTTGAGCTCCCTAGGCGGCTGGTTGTCCACCTTCATGGTGGCAGTCTTCACACACGAAAACCACACATTCGAGCAATGGAGTTACGTGTTCTGGATTCTTGTACTGGTCTATGCTGCCGGCGCTGTCATGTTTCTGTTCTTCGGCTCCGGTGAACTTCAGCCCTGGAACAGTGAGGAAAGTTTTCCACTGGGAAACGACGTTAAAGAGATGCAGCCCCTAAAGGGAGACGATTCTGGAACAGACAAAGGGATCAAAGTGTGATGGTGCCATCCTTCTGTTCCAATTCTTGTTGCATTTCCTTTTAATAATTAATTTAGGAAAGGAAATGGAAATTATAAATTCGCACTGATTTTCTCTTTTTGAATTTACCTCTAAGGACAATTATATCCTTATTCAAATCGACATATCAATAATTTAAATTAGTTTCTCCAGAAAGGAGAAAATATGCAGTTCTTTCAGAATGATATTAAAGACCTCTTTATACACAATTCTAATTAGTAATTAATTAAAAAAAGCATCTTAAATTATTCGTATTTAGTTGTTAGAATAAAGAAATTGTTGACGTATTTAAATTATTATAAGTTTCGAAATATTTTCTGTATTTAAACAAATCCCTGTAATTTGTTATAAAATTATCCGATCCGAAATACATTAAATAAACAAAACAGAAACCTTGTTAAAATGAAAAATAAAGAAAGGAAAACAAATGGGCAAATGGTGAAATGATGTAATGAGCGTGGCCGTTTCGTAAATTAATTAAAAATGCAGCCGCAGCAGCAGGTTAATTAGAATTCCGTGTCAAAAGTCGCGCAAAACAATTGTCGCTGGCGGCGGAAACCAGTTTCGTATTGGGTTTTTAAAAACTGTTTCATGTTTCATGAAAAGTGGATCAAAGGTCGGCATTTGCCGTCGTTGATCCAAAAGGCAACGAACAGTGATCTCTCCACAATAAAGCTCCGATGCGGAAAAACTTCCATTCCTAAATTATTCTATGACGCCAGGGACCCAAAGTCTAATTTATTATTATTAATCTATTGCCATTGATTAATCAGTCAATGATTAATGGGCGTGTATCAGATGGAGAAGGCAGACATCGAAATTAAAAGATTTACTGTTTCATAACGCAACAGCAATTAATTATTAATTTTACTATACAGAGACAAACAAGTCCTGTTAACATTTAAAGTTTAAACGCGAGAAGAACAAAATATTTTGCACGTGCTTCCTCAAGGCAATTATTACGCGGTAATTCAAAACACAAATCGATCATTTGACTGGTCAGCTGCATTGTTATTATTACTATAATATTTTTAAATTATAATTAACGAGTGAAAAATTAAGCGGATTATGTAAGAACCACTTAAAAAGCAAAAAATCAGTCTGTATAATTAACGGCAATTAAGTTATTTCAAATTATAAGAGACGCAGAAGAGCTCATGGACACCCAAGTTAATTGACCGAGACGATTGTGTAAACTTTTTTTTAATTCTACCAACGATTTATATTCATTAAGAGCGCGTGACGTAATTTTAAAGCGGTTTACTTTTTGAAAATTTAAATTATTTGTCACTTCGCATCTAAGATAAACGTTTTTGTTGTTGGTGGAAAACAGCGGAAACTATTATTTACTTTAAGAGGAGCCCTTAATATTTACTTTAGATAATTTGTATCATTAGCAATCTTATGAAATAAACTGCCCGAATTAACAAATAGGAAATGTTTTGATAAGGAACACTTAAAAAGTGCAAAAAAATTAGGTATTTCGTCACTTAATATGTGGTTTCTCTTTATATTATATTATTTTCTCTCGCAACAATAATAATAATTAATCATTTTTGTAAACCTAATAACAGCCTTCGAAATGATTTTGATTAATTAATTATAATTTATTATGTGACGTGCTTTTTGCGATCGAAACTTTCATTAAACTTAATGACTATTTAAGTTTATTGTGCAACGATGATGACAATAAGTTTGTGGTGATGACGAAAACTGGTAACATATTGTTATTAACAATCACAACAACGTTTTAAACTATTTCAGATCAATAATAATAATAATAATAATAATTCAATCAGGATGTTTATACAGAGTATGGAAAATTTTCACGTTTTAATAATTATTAAATATTATTCAACTTAATAATTTCCTTACTTCGTACAAATATCAGAGGCTTGTTTTAAGGACAGTGCTTACATACTTTTTTATTTTTAATTTAATTTCCATTTCTAGAGTGTCAAAAATAGTATTTTTTAAGTTTGATTATGGTCGATTAATACGTTTTCCAAATATTTAACTTTTAGTTTTTAAAAAATAATTATTTTTTTAATAAATATATTGATGAAGCTTTAGATTCAATGATTGTTGTAATTAATCATTGGATTTAAAACAAAGAAGAAAAAAACTTTCCACAAATGAGTTATCAGTATTTCATTGATGACATGTTATGTCTTTTACGTTTATTGTTCCAGAAACTCTTATCTTTTGTATATATTTAAATAAAAATAAAAGAAAAAAATAAACACTAGCGGAAAGTTTCATCAATGAATCAAATTATTGGACAGTATAAATAATGTTCTAAAATTTCAAAGAATTAACATGGATCATTTTTTAAATAAATAATAATAAAACACCATTATTATTATTTTTATAAAGCCGAAGTGTAATATTTTATTAATTTTTATTCAAGTAGAAGATTTGCATTAAAAAGAGAATTCAAATTTTTAAATTTCGCGCTTGAAGAGGCGGCCATCATGGATTCTCTTGAAAAACCATGATGGCCGCCCTTTAAACGGCGGCCATCATGGATTCTGTGGAAAATCCATGATGGCCGCCACTTTAACCGCGAAATTTAAAATATTAATTGTTATTAATTTAATTAGGAAAGCGTATTAATCGCCCCTTTTCGGGTCTCTTTTTCAATCCTATTTAATTTATCTAATGTACTTGGCTCTAAAACGAGGATAACATTATTAGAAGCTTTTTAACAGTATTAGCAAAAACGACTCTTTAAGAACATCATTAAAATTTCAATATTGAAAATATCATCTCTTCTAATTTGATAACAGTAATAGTTGTTATTTTTGTTGCAATATTAAATTTTAAAAACAAAATAAAGGCGCATTTAGTGTAAGCATTTTCACCTCTAATTAGTTACAAACAACTCACTCATTATTTGCTAAAATTTACCTTTAAAAGTTTTACTTTTTAATTAGATAATTAACGCTTTTGCGATCGATCTTTTTAAAGCTAAAAACTGAAATAAATATTTAAATTAATGACCGAACAATATAAGATGAACAGCAAAAGGTGGTTTTTCGAATACTTTGCTTAATAATATTGGTGATTAACTTGTCGCTTATTACTTTATTTTTTACACTGTAATTGAAACGCACACGAAGTTTTTTTGTAGTAGTGGGTAAAGAAGCTCTTTTAGCGGCTGTTGCTGCTGCGGTCGCCCATGAGGTAAATCATCGACCATCAGGTATGCGGACGGCTCGCAAAATTTTACTTTGCTGTAATTGTTTTCGTCACGAACCATTAGTAACATTCATTCGATAGAAAAAGAATGATTAAAACTCACCAGATACTGTTCCTCTGAATCGACTGTTCCAATCACAGCCACAACTTGGTACTGTTTCGCTTTCATAGCACTTTCGTTGCGTCGCAACAGACGTAGGGCCCCAGCTGAAGAACTGGTATCGCCGAATTGGGCCATCTGCTGCGGCGAATGCGATGGATCCAATACCAGAAGCACTAGGGATCCGTCTTTATGGACTTCTATGCCCATAATTGTCCTACTGTGTCCTGCAATTAAGTTATTTTTCAATTAATTAATTCAACAAAGTAAACAAAACAAAAACTAATCAGGCAATACGAACCTTGATGTTGCAAATACAGCGGCGGAACAAAATCCCCATTATTAAACCGTTCAAAGTACTCGAAAACCCAACGGAACAGTTCGCTATGGGTCCCATCAGCTCCTGTTGGTCTGTGAAAATCAATCAGCTGGCATCTTATCCTTAGAAAGGAGAGCAAAGTAACCACTTCAGTTGCACCAATCCATTTTCGTGTGTTGACCAGTTTGCCCAACTGTTCGGAGCCCTAAAAAAACAAATTAATTCAATTAGTAAAACGAACTTGAAAGCAAAAACAAAATAGAAAAGTTACCTGCAGGTCAAAACCTTGAGACCAAGCCTGTTCAATCAACTGCTGCAGTCTGGAAATACTGGGCACTGCGCTTCTGGGCGGTTTCTGCTCCTTCCAAATACTGTACAGCCTCTCATTGAATCCCGTATGCGTCAGTAAACTGGAAAATAACATTTGCGCGTTGCGATATCCGCAGCCCCATCCTCTGTCACCGTACGAAGAGGCGTAGTGGTCAACGCAGCTGCACGTGAGCGTCTTGACCACATTTGAAGCATTGCAGCTCATGGCTTTCACGCGCGGCACAATGGTCCGAGTGACGGAACTGCCATCGTCGACGCCACTGCTCTCTGCCGCTCGCAAATCCAAAGTGCGCTCGTAGTAATCAGCGACACTCATTTCACCGCTGTAGACAGCACGTTGCATGTTTGTAACGGATTGCTCGCGAAAGTTACCCTGATCGTCCATCCCGTACTGAGCTCTTAGCAGTTCGAACTCGCGTTCTTCCCTCCTGCGTAGCGCTTCGCGGTCTGCAGGTGATCCGGCCACGAAATGGGATTCCACATGACGACTGGCAGACTCGCTCTACGAAAATTCACTTTACACTTAACAATTTCAATGAGTAAAAGCAACTAAATCACTTACGTTTGTATCAAGAACGGTGCCGCAAACAGGGCATAAGTGGTTTGAGCTAGCTGCAGGAGAAAGGACGTCTCGGTGATCAATGTTGACGTGCAGCTCCAAGTCCGGGGCGGAATTAAAGGATTTGGCGCATAAAGGACAAGCAAATACTTTGTCTGTGGCTGCGCCTAATACTGAAGGACTTGTCAGATCGAAATGTTGCCTGGAAACGCAAAAAGAATTTGTTTTTTTGGCCTAAAAAAAAATAATAAAATAAAATAACAACACACCTATTAACATGTTCTTCGAGTTCAGCAACTTCTTTGCTGTTAAAGTTGCACATTGGGCACTGCATACTCCTCACAGTGTTCTTCAGCTTCAAGTTCAGGCTGGACCTTAGTGGTGAGCCATCCCCGTGGCGACTCTGGGTGAAATCGCCGCCCCCATTTACTAAATTATGCTAAAATTAGTGAAATTACTACACAAACACCCAGAACACCCTCAAAATAAACAAATACTTTTGGTGTTAGATTGATATTGTTAATGTTATTAGTAGGTGGTGAATTATTGCAAGTTATTTGATTAATATTCCAATTAGTTACGGCACTGGCACCAGTGACACCACTGCATTCACCTGGTGTGGACAATGGACTTGTGTCATCTATAAAAGACATGTTGTACTCTGACTCAGGCGTAAGGAAATCCAAATGCGCTTGATTAACGTGTAGTAGAAGCTCTGCAGGTGATAAGGAACTTAATTGACAAAATGGACAGACTGCTTGACCATTCACATGGCTCGACTGAGTGTGGTCTCTGAACTCAATCTCATTTAGGCTTTCCAAGCCACAGATTTCGCAACAATAAGTTACTTCAGGTACATTACTAGCCATGTTTTCCATTTATTTTCTTGTAATCTTTCGCTAAAGAGAAGAAGAGCAACCGAGTTAAATTTTGAGGTTAACTAAAAATCCAATTGCTTGTACAGCGTAGTTTAAACGAACAATTGCTAGTTCTTACCTTAAAACAATAAATTGAAGGTCTTACGAGTATTTTCCTTGAGTTTTTCTTGTTTTATCACTGTTTATTGACCTATTTTCCTGCAACATTTTCCTTGTTTGATTTATTTTGCGCAACTGTCAATTAGGTTGCGGCGACTGTCAAAAGTTTAACCGATATGATATGTGCTGCCCTCACACGGCGCGCATTTTAAATATCCATTAAGGATTCGCAGGATAATTTAAATTAAATTATTGTTTAATTGCTAATTAGCTCTTGTTTCTTAAAATATTCGTTATTATTTAAGCATAGAGATATTAAACAAGCTAAAATATGTCTTTTTACCGTTTAAAACCAATGAAAACATTATTTATTATCATTTTTAACGTTGTTCACAAAAAAGAGCGCAAACTAAAATGATTGCTTTAAAAATATGCTAAACAATTAATACCACGGTTTGGTGATACCGCTTTTGTAATGTTTTTCGTTATCTTTAAGAATGACTTCGTAATCTTGCATTTTTTCATCATTACTTTTGTCTTCGACAAACTCGCGGAGATAGCGCAAAATTAAAGCGTTGTTTATGGAAATGGCTAATTTTGGATCGATTTTTCGCATGAACCAATTCAACCAGTACCCGGCAATCAAAACTGAATCTGTTTGGTTCTCGTGCGTCGATTTCCTGGAAATTAATCAATGATAATTACGCTGATTTTAAGGGGACAAACTTATTGCGCATTACATTATTGTAAACATTTTCCGATTGTCTTCCTCGCTGTAAAATTGGCTCATGGCTCTTATATTTGTATCGATGTGGAAAGTCTGTGTGTTAATAAACAAAAGCGGTTGGTTTACTTTCCTCTCAAGTCTGGGGAAATCTTTTAAAGGAAACATCCACGGATCTAACATAATTCCAAATCTAAAAGTCGCATTTACGTTAAAAATGGCAAAAAAGTTACTTTCAATTATTGATTTTTTAAATACTTAATGGTTGGCCTTTCAGACATTGCCAAAAGGGCTGTGGCAGCACCAAAAGAGTGGCCCGCAACGGTCACGTTGTCCATATCGATACGATTGGCGAAGTCATTCAATTTGAAGTCTGTTTCATAAGGATAACAGTGGTCCATTACATTTTCCATTGTTGTTCCTTCATTTATTGCATTGAAAAATTCATACGCTCGCAGCATTTCATCTTTGCGGTAGTTTATCTGCGGTTTTTTAATTTAATTTTAAACTGTTTCCTTATTCATTCACTTAATTAATGATATAAAGCAAAAATAAATAAAAAAACTGCTTGAAAGTTCAGCAAATAATGGAAAATATTAAGTTAGAACAAAGAGAAAATTAGAAATTTTATTGTTTCGTAATAATTAAACTTTGCGAAGAAAGGAAAATTGCCGGAAACCCATCGGCGGCGACTTTAAAATGAGTTATTGTTAAAGAAAAGCATTGAAATTGCCACATTTTCATATCATTATAGATGCTAATTGAAAGAGTCAATTAAAAAAAAAAAAAAAAAAAGAGAATTATAAAAGCAGTTTCGGTTGAAAATTGAAATAAGAGAAATTGTTTGCAATTACCTGTTCTTTTCTAGCTTCCAAATGGCCTCGACCCAAGGCAATTTTCTTGAATTCAATCACTGTTTTCCTGCACTCTTTCGCGTCCTCTTTCGATGAAAAATAGTAAGTGTGACACGCTGATTGATCTCTGTTTAATGATAATTAATCGCATAAGTTTAATTATTTGCATTCATCGAAGATGCAAAGTGAAATGAGAAAGAAAGAAAGAGAAAATCGTTACCTATGCTCAAGGACTGCCACTAAGTATCCTCTAGAAGCCAATTCAATGCAAATTGAAGAATAAAAACTTCGCAAGGCTCCCAATCCATGTGAAAACAATATTAGTTTCAATTTTGGTATATCTTGATTTAGTTTTTCTCGGTGCAAGGCTGGTATTTGAAGTTTTCCTTAACAAACAAAAAAATGAAGATTTGAATAAAGTTTTAAAGCAAGAAACTGATGCCAAAAAGGAAACAATAGATTTTAAAATCCGAAAGCATTTTATTTCAAAAATTAAAACAGTCAATAACCTTTTTGTTTTTGTATTCTAATAATTCCTTATTTGCATTGAGTTTTTAAAATTTAAATGATTTTCAGTGACTTGTTATTCATTTTAAACTGGCAGTAATAATATTTGAATTCATTTTTTATTATTACCATTGTTATTTAATTGACGTCATTCACTTTCTTTAATAAATATATGAAATAAAAAAGAGAATAATTACCTGAACGGAGCCAAGCGAAATTAATTAAGAACGTTGGAATCATTGCGACAGAGCTTAGTCCTGCAATATAATCGTAATCTGGTATGGCCGGTATCCATTTTTTGTGTTGCGACTTTAAATAAAATATAAATTAATTAAAAGTAAATTAATTTAATTGCGTTAATTATTAAAATACGAAGTGGACAAAATTAGTTACCTCAATTGTTTGTTTTGCATTACTAGGATAATAAAGTCTTATCAAAAGTCCTTCTTTTTCATAGTCCAACATAATATCAGCCACTCCCGGAATGTACTTTCCTGTAGCAATAATAGCAAATTAATTAATAGCCCTTATTTTCTACAGTAATATAGAAACTAATTAAATACGTAAAGAAATTGTTTACTCTAAGAAGTTATTTGATTTTATAAATACAACTAATAGAGAAACTGGAACAATTTCTCTCAATTGCAAAATGACTTACAAAACATTTCGATCTTTGGCATTTGCATTTTTATATTTTATTATAATAATTTTCCATGCCTTATTTAATTTCAATTATTTTTTATATAAAGAATAATTGTTTTTCTACTTTGATAATTTGAAAACATTATTATTATAATATGAAAAAGAGATTAGTAGTAAAAAAAATTAAGAAGAAACAAAAATAGAGATACAAAAAATAGTTATAAACTAACATGTCAAGGATTCCATTAGGAAATTTTCCAAAGAAATAATTAATAGCGTCACCGACAATAAATTTTCATTGGGTTTTGGTTTTCAAATGCATTTTATAATTATATATAAGTGCAATTCGAAAAAGCAATTTTAGAAACGTCAGCTAATTTATTTCTTTATTTTCACTATAATTTAACCACTTTTCCAACTAAGTTAAATTGAACAGAAAACATAAAGCAATTCCACAATAAATAATTTCATGCAAAAAGGCCGATTTTATAATTGTTTTTTTTTGTTTGTTTGTTTGTTTAACAACCTTGAGAAGACCATCATTCTTTAAAAACCGCTTCTGTTTTTATATTTTCAGTCGAAACTTTAATTATTCATTATAAATAAAGCAACAAAGCAAAGCTTTCTATTCTGCGATAAATTAATTTTATTTATTTAGTATTATTTAATTATTTAAGTTATTAAAGTTTTCTTTAAATGTATACGAAAAGAAAATGGAAGTAATAAGTTTCTTACCGGTGCCTTTCGGCAAATGATAAGGAATTGAATTTGAAGAAAACCACATTTTTAAAGCAATAACAATCAGTAAAAATTAATTCAGGATATATCTAAAAAGATTAATAATATTTCAATTAGAGATAATCAATGTTAAATGAAAAAGTGCGCGCTTCGAGTGAGTGTTTTATGGCGACTGACGAAGTGAATCGACAACTTGCTTGACCTGTGGCTTCCTTTCTACTAAGTTTTCCTACCTACTTCATTCGCTCAGTTAAAATATAGAGATAGACGATTTGGAAAGTGCCTGATTCAATTTAAAAAAAATTGAAAATTGAGGAGAGAGAATGAGTAAAAGGGGTCACAGCGTTCGTTTGCTATAATAAATTTTACTTCTACAAATGGATAAACAAATAATAAACTGTTTAAAGTGAGATAATTTTTGCAATTTCACTTGATGATCTGATAAAAACACTTAAAAGGTTTTAAATAAATGAAAATCATTTAATTTTTTAAATTACTTGTTAACTTTAAATTAAGCTTCAGATATCTTAGATAAAACGAAATATTTATTAAAACTATCTGATTTAAATGAATAGCTAATTTATCATTAACTATTTTAAAGTGCAATTAACTTTTGTTAATTACTGCGCTTTGCGCCATCTTATTATAAATATCTGAAGCGAAATACAAAGAAAGTCTACAGTTTTTTACTTTTGAAAAAACAATTAAACAATTACACCATTTTATACAGAGTGTCAAAATCATAATGTTAATAAATGAATTATGGAAATTAATAAAAGTAATATATTTATGAATTATTCGTATAGGCAATTTAATTCTCTTTAAAATGATATCAAAATTATTGTTGTACGATATTCAGTTCAATGATTATTAATTAATTAAGGGTGCCCCTAAATCGGGTGACCTATCGATATAAATCGGTGGTATTAATAATATTTAATTACCCGTAAATTATTAGACCGATCTTAATGATTTTACCATCAAATAAGAGCCAATAAAATTACCTTAAATTATTTCTTACTAATATTTGTCATAAACAATTACCCGAAGAGATACAGGATGTCAAAGTTATAATATATAAAAATTAAGCTTGAAAATTTTTAAAAGTGGCATTATTATAATTTATTCAGACGTCTTATTTAATACCCTTTAAAATGATATCTTAATTTTTGTCGTACGATAATTAGTTCAATGGCAATTCAATATTAAAAAATAATTGCAAGAATAGAGGAGTTGCGGAGGACGCGAAGGACGACAGAGGATACATCCAGTGCGGGGGTCCTTCTGCGTATGCAGGAGACGCATGTCCCGTCGCGGGGGTGCGCCAAAAACAAAGAGAACCAAACGCAAAGAGGCGAAAGTTAGAACGGGACGGATGCGCGCCAACTCCGAGGAGCCGCCGGTGGCGTTCAGTTGGTTCGCAGCCGCCTCCGCCGACGAAGGGCTGCACGAATTTTCCAACCCGGAAATACGTAATTTAATAGTTTAACAGCTACTTAAAAAACAAAAAACAAACAAACAAGGAAAAAGTGCGGTGCGCTTTAAAATATTAAAGGGACATTTCGGCGGCAGTATTTGAAATTACGGTTTTTGATGAGAAAAAATGCATCTGTAATATTTTGGACGATACCTTCTTCGGGAAAAATAATCAGCAAACAGGTGAGTTAACAACGAACATTGCCCTGATTAATATAAATTGAAGTAATCTGTTCATCTGTTGCTTTAAAGTAACGCGCGTAGCATTTTTTAAATTTTTTATTTTTAAATTTTCTCTAGTTTAATTTTATTTCTAATTTTATTTGCAATATAAAAATGTTTGTATTTGCGTGGTGGTCTATCGGGGGCGGTATTAGCGGGGGAGTATGTCACCTGCCTGAAGCTCCACTGTTATGCCACTGTGTAAACTTTTCAGCAGATTATTATTGACTGACGTCGACTTGCAAACTCGAGTGTACAGTGTCACCTATATATTCTTCAATTTTACATGATACCTGTGTGTACTATATATTTATACCTTTATACAGGGTCCGTTTGATTTGGTTTATTTATTTATTTATTAAATACAGAAATAGTCTCTACGGTTCTTCAATTAATTATTCAACTTGCGATAAAGTTTCGCAAAGTTTAAAAGAAGTTAGTTATTTGAAAAATTACATTAAAAGAAATTTTACAAGACTTTTAAAGAGAAAAAAAAAAGTAATTACTAGTTAGTAAAATAACTAAGAGACAATTAATGAAAAGGAAAAAAAGTCTATTTAGAAACTATGGCAGCAATAATTAAATGAATAATTCATTTGATAAATTATGCTGCCTAATTAAAAGTAGTTGAAATTTATATTCCCCAAAAGCTATTTGTAATCCTGCTAATGAAGTTTGATATTTCCTCGTTAAAGTTTTTTTAACCATAACTCCACTTTTACCACTTAATTATAAATTGATTAACAGTACATAAAGTTAACGAAACAAATTGCAAATAATTTTGCATCTTTAACAGTATTTAAATGCATTTAAATTTAAATTGTAAGAATTCAGAAAAGAAAAGAAGAAAAAGAAAATACCCTGTATGTTGTTTTATGTATAAATTATAAGTAGTTTTATACATAATGTAAAGTGGTCTCGATACGTATACATTTATACAGTGGATACTTGATATCTCTATGTAGCTGCGTAATATGTATCGTAGAAAGAGGAAGAGGGATGAAACGGGAAAGCCCGGATCGCGTGAAATATTTACTCCATGTAGCTAGGCCAATTTTCCTCAAGGATTATTCGCGCCCTACATATCCTGTTCTTCTTCCTCCTTGCACATTGCAGTCCTTAAAGAGGTAGTATAAGAGGGGACCGAAAACTAAAAATAAAATACGATGGCGCTCAAGAAAAGCCGTTACATTTTGAGAACAACCGCCGAGAATCTTAAATCATAACAAAACTACTACTCTTTTCGCTATTTTATTTTATTTGTTTGTCCTGTATGTGCAATTCTTTAAGATAATTATTTATTTCATTGAACATACAAATAAAATACTTATGAATTAAATGAAATATCGTAAATTTGGCAATTTGGAAAATTTGTTTTAGAGGAAAACCAACCGGTAAATGCAAGTATTTAAATTTGCGCGTTGACTAAAATAAAGCCATTTGCGGGGGCGGCATTAATTTACTTATGACGAACTGAATAATTAATGCTTATGAATATTTTAATTAAACATTACTGTGTGTTTGCAGCGGCATTTACAACATTATATTCTTGCTTTAGTAATAAGGGTTAATTTATGATAACGATCTGCAAACAAACTGTTTTTCTTTTTTCTGTTTTCTGTTTTTTGTTTTCTGTTTTTCTATTCAAATTCAAATTGGTCGCTTATTTATAAAATAATAATACATTCCAACTTCGTGACGGTTCTATTTACTTACTTTTATTATTTTTAGCTAAGTGATGAATTTGGAACTGGTGGTGATAAATTATTTCTGAGCTTTTTTATAAGCTTTATACCCTAAATGTACTATTTTAAGAAACCGCACCTAAATTATTAATTATTTGGGTCACATAGAAAAATTATTAATAGCCCCGAGGATTTTGAGCCTCTTTTTTATAAATTAATTATTAAAAATAATTAAAAATTTAATTTCAAAAAAAAAACGAAGAAAAACGAAACTTTGGTTAATTTTGTAAATGACAAATGATTTGTTTTTCTGTAGGAAACTACCAGAAATCTTTAAGAGAAAAGATTCTGTAAAGGTGTAAAAGCAGAAGGAACAGCAGAAAACATTAATAAGGTTTTTCTGCAGGAAATGTCAGCTTTTAGAGAGAGCGAGAGAAAGAGAAAGAAAGAAAAGCAGAAGGAGGAGGAAAGCTGTGTTAAAAGTAGGTGGAATAGAGCATGGGAAAGGCGCGTGAAATATTGACAAACGGTTTCTTTGCGTTGGGGCGAAGGAAGACTAGAGGGAAAACCTGTTGAAATCGACGGCAAATCTCTAGCTATTTGTAAGACGGAACAATTCTTTCCCAAGCTAAATATTTTCCTTATGGCGCATTTAAACCTTTCACTTGCACAAACGTAGCGAAGCAAACGTTAATTGGGCATTTTCCTCTGTCACCCTTAATCTTAATTTTATTTTCCACATTTTTATTTACTTTTTAATTACCAATGAAGTAAAATGAAACGGTTAAAATTAATTATATTAATTGACTATAATTGCATTATAAAGTTAATTATTTTTTTTATAGTTTTAAATACATTTTTAAACAGTAAAAAGACTTTTTTATAATAATTTTCCAACCGCTACTTTTAAATCCATTTAGAAGAACAGGGAAAAAAAAACATTATAAGCATGAATTAGCATTTCTTTATTTGAAAGTACCTTTTAATGGGCACTCCATTAAACAACAGCGACAATAATTATAAGTAAAAGCTTTTACCTATCATTTTTCAGAGTGAATGCGTTTCATCATCATTATCTTTGCCCCCGTGAATAATGACAAATAGAGCTTTTTGTACTTTACTCCAATGCCATTTTTCCTACTCCTATGCTCCTTTTCATTCGCGTGCTTGTTTAAGAGCACTTTTATATTACTGTTTTTAATTTATGTTGTTTAACAATTTTTTTATATATTTTTTTTAACAAATAATTCAACATTCAACTTTAATCGATTTGTTAGTAATGCAAGTATATAAAGAATAGTTTTCATTACTCAATTTGCCATTTGCCATTTAAAGCATAATACAATAAAGTTAATTATTTTTTATTTAAAATTCAATAATTCAGTTATTGAAATATTTTATTTAATTTGAAAATGGCCTACTGTATTTAGCGCTATGAATAAAAGCTCTTGAAAAGTAATAAAATGGCATTTAATTGAAGTTCTAATAATAACATTATAAATAAAAAATAATTATTTATAAATTTTATATTATTCGCAACCCAGTTAAATATACTTTATAATAATAACAAAAAATTATCAATAAAGTTGTAAATTTAAAAACTGGGGTTATGACAAGTGTAGGAAATAAATAACTCACGGTATAAAAATTATAACATTTTGCAACTTACTATTATTAATAAAAAAATAATTTTAAATTATTCTTTTTTTAGTAATTATTAGAAACAACTAATCGGCTTGATAAAACTATCAAAAAAATTAAAATCTATAATTTAGTTTTTGTTCTATGAGAAAAAGCTCTCCAAAAGTGTCAATTAATAATAAATCCGCAACGCAGTGAGCTTTTACCGATAACTCCAAAACTAAACAACAAAATTTAAAGCTTTATACATCAATAAAAAGCTGATAAAATGTACTTTTTAGCAAGCAATAAAAAAGCTAAAATAATTTATTTAAACCATGTTATTTTAATAAACAAAAATCATTGTTTAAAAATGAATATCACGCAAATTTTAAATATTCAAAAAAATTGAACAATTGGACAAATAAAATAGAAAAAATGATCAATATTGATGAAATTGAAAATGTGAGAACCGCAGAAAGGGTTTCCGGATATTTCAATAAACAATTAGGCAAGTTAAACATGGAAATGACCACAAATCGAACCCTTAATTTATATGCCTATCAACAGGTCCGTCCAATAGCCACTTTAATGCATCTCTAATGCCAATACTACCTCTGTATATCCACTTCGCTAAACATTCCAAAGGACAATATGATCGATGGCTTACTCCGAGCGCGAAATTTATGCTGTTTAATAATGATAATTGCCACTATGCCACTATAGTGGACTTTCAATTTGTGACACTTGGTGACCCATCAGCTCGAAGTTAAATGCTAACCTGCCACTCAAAGAAGCGGAAGCTCTCCATAATTACGCAAATCTAATATTAGTAGTTGTAACTGGCAGCAAGAAGAAGAATGGAGAATTGCGATAAATCATAGGGCCTTAATTGAATTCATGTAAAGTGAGCGAAATTAGGAAACTTAAAGTTTTGCAACTTCTAATCGATTTTCCCCTGCAGGAAATTAACTGCTTAATTCTAACAATTATTTAATTATTCTTTTTTAATAAAGAAATAAATTAATACAATAAAAAAAGAAGTATTAGAAGCACCCTGTATATTTTGTGTTGATGATTGAGTGAATGTATATATGTAGAGCGAAAGTCCAAAAGAAGGATATTAAGTTGTCATCTAAATGTTTCTTTCTTATCTGGAGAGCGTTTTGTGCTCTGGGTTCCATTACAGTTGCCATCATCATCATCATCATTACACTGATAGGTCGGGCCGGGGGTGGCGGATGCGCAACGCCATCTGTTTCTAGCTGCTGCCCCAAATGTCCCCTTTTATGTATTCTCAACTAACTCTCTGTTTCCATTTTTATTTTTATCATTAAAAATTTATATTTTTATTTAATATTTCTATGAAATTAATGAAAACAAATAAATAAATTATGAATATTTTTATTTTTCAGGAAAATGCATCATAAAAGAAGCGCAATCTTTATAGAAGTCGTCTTTTGTCACATTTTAGGTAAGTTTTTCTTAATGCTTTCTTTTATTTCGTTTCACAACGTTACAGATTTTTATTATTTTGAAAATTCCTGCTGAAGAAAAAATGTGTGTAGTTTAAAGTATAGCATTAAAGTGCAGTAAAGAACAAGGGTTTAAATTGGTGTTGTGAAGAGGCAGGCGTTTGGAGCGCCCTTCATGACGACGTTATTTGTTCGAGAGAGGGTTGAATACTTGAAGCGCATAAAACTCACATGATACATCGCAAGCTCTGGCTAGCAGCTTTCGTGCTTGCGCTTGCAAAATGCGTACAGAGGGCCACTTTCGACAATAACTACCCCCAACACCCCCCTGTACCGTACCACCGCACTATGCAAAATTTTCTCCGCCGAGCAGCGCACACGTTTAATAATAAAATTTCCTGTGAATATATATATGTTTAACCGAAACGTTAGATGGAGAATACTTGCAAAATAAATTACATTTTTCAATTTATCTACTACCCCGAATGATGAAACATTTGTTATACATTGTTCACTGCTTTTAATTGTCTTTTTTTAATGAGTACATCTATAGAAAAACAAATAAAAAATATATATATATATTGGAAAATTTATGCAATAAAAATCAATATTATATTTGAAAAGAAAATGCGTGTCGAAAAACACTTTAAAAACAATTTAATTATTTAAATTTCGCGCTTAAAGGGGCGGCCATCATGGATCATCTGGAGGGCACGCGAACTGAGCGGCCATTTAAATTACACGTAAAAAAGTTAGTAACAATATTTTTTTTTCAGCAGTAATACTTTGAATATAACTTTGACATTTAAATATAATATGTAAATTGTTAATCTGCTTATAAAAAAATTACATTTTGTGTAAATAAATGCTCACAATTTAATTAAATCGACTTTGTTACTAACTCTTTCACCTGTAGTTTAAATGGTGGCCCTGTTCGCGTTCCCTCCAGATAATCCATGATGGCCGCCCCTTTAGGCGGGAAATTTAAATTTTAAATGGCATTTTACTAAGTTCTAATAATTTAAATAAAATTAAACATTTTTTAATTAAAATAATAATAATTATTTTTAATTATTCTTTGAAATTTTAATTTAAAACGACTCAATCTTTTACTGAAAGCTATAAACAAAAACTGAAGAGAAAAATCCTTGGCAGTGGCTGCAGATAAACAGGCAGGTGTTAATAGAATCTGCCATTACATAAGTAAATAATAATAATTTAAGGCTGTGACGATATAATATGTGAATCCACAGAGGCGTGAGACATGTTTGCGATGATCTAATATAATAATGATAATAATAATAACTGCAATCGATTTCCTGCCAAAAGCAATATTGTTATGCACACATGAGATGCGATTTGCCGCCACCGCTATATATACGTAGTATGTATAGTAAATTTAATGTCAGCCTCAGCATATTTTCAGTCTTTATGCATATTTCATGAGTTCGATTGCTTAGACAGTATATATGCTGTGTACCCCTCGTTTCTCTTATTTATTGCTTTGTTATGTAGAAATTTCTATTTCCATTGTTCTCCCTCTATTTGTGGAAATAATTAATAATTAAAATAATAATATTAATAATCAACAATCAAAATGTGAAGGAAAGAACCAACTAAATGTTGAGTCGATTATACGGCCGATAAGTTTCCACAAATACATACAGAGCTATATTATGTAAAAGCCAAACTAATCAAGCTATCGCTTTAATAAATCTCTAGAATAATCCGACGAAAATTCCGCCGCCTCCTCACAACTATTACCGCAACGGTGTGTAATTGCTAAGCGACCGGTGCGACGAAAAACACGCTAAAGTTCCTGCACGCAATTTTCCTTCATTTACCTTTTTTTAAATTGACTTTTCCTGCTTTAAAATCAAGCATTTTTAAATATTTTCTTTTATATATAAAAAAGCCATTATTTTTGTCCTTTCAAGAATTAAAAAAATAAATCAATTGTTTGTGGGTGTAATTTAAAAGCAGTTAATGATTTTTCAATTGATTTTATTAAAAATTCTCTTTTGATTTATAAATATAAAAAGAAACTCATTACTTAACTGCAAAAGAAATTTGTGCTTTTCATAGAAATTTTAGATTGTTAATCAATCATTTATTGATTCCTTAAATAAATATTGTCAATAAAAAAGCGATTCCTATTGTCGAATAAATTTTAAAATCTTTAAAAAAGAATATCATTTGATTCATTTAAATTTGAAATTGTAATTATTACTTGGAAAAGCATAAAATTATTATTTTATTATTATTTGTGGAGCAATCAGTTAACAAACTAAACACGACTTTACAAATTACGTAGTTCAATGTTTGTGTTGCAACTGTTTCAAGTGAAACAAAGTTTATTTTTTGTTAAACTAGAAGCATAGATTGCATGCGGCTTTATTAACAAAGCCTATAGTTATTTAAAACTAAACTTTAAACATTAAATTTTGTTAATAAAATATGTTTACAGTTTACACAATAAAGCCAGAAGAGCATTAAATTAAAATATTAACAAACTATGAGCAAACTTTCGCTTCGGATTAGTTTGGCACTAGAATAAAGAATAAAAAAACTTTTGCAATTTGTAAATTTGCATAGATGCAGCAGAATTAACATGTAATTTATAAGATTATTATCTAAAAGAAAAACTTTTTACTTTAACCCATGAACAATTAATTTACGTTATCTTTTGAAAGTTCTAAATTATACGGTGTTTCGTCCTAATTCTTAGCTGTAATAAATCGAAATTAAAACAGTACTAAAATCGCGGTTATTTGCTACAATTATAATGTTTAAATAAAAAGTTAAACAAAAAAAGGAAAAGGAAAAGGAAAAAATGAAAATTTATGAGTGTCGATAAAGAATATGAAAATTCCGCTCTAAAAGTGACACTTTAATGTTGGGTGGATTTAAAGTTCTTCGTGTGCAGCCAGAGCGAACCGAAGCATTGCAGCATCCGAGCATAAATTTAAGATTCAATGTCAGGAAGTAAATCGAAGAAGAGCCGATAAAATGTTCGTGCCACTGGCTTTTCTCCATATAACAGACATAAAATTCATATTTTATTGGGCCAACGGCGAATATTACGTACCATAGAAATAAATGCTGACAAATTTTCCGAGGCAAAAGAGAAAGAGGAAAATTCATACCGGCGCCTTCACTTTCCTTGCCACCGTACTACTCGTATGTTCCTGCTGCACATCAGAAGATCCAGAAGGACATGTGATATGTGTCCTTTTTCGAGATGTATACGCGGAAAACGCAAAAGATGTGGCGTAAGGAAGCATTATTTACGAGCACAGAGAGCGAGGAAATATTTATGGGCACTGTTGAATATTTCATTTGCATGTGGCCTAAGCTAAGACTTGTTAAACGAGCGAAGGGGGCGGCTGTCGGTGGCGGCGGATGGCCACGGTCACGCAACCTGTTGGTGTATAAGTGTGTCAAGCGTCCTGTACGTGATGAGCATCGATTTCCACCAACAACAGCCTCCCCAATAACACCACCCCCGAACGAACGTGGTAAAAATACATCAGCGCTTTTGTTTTTCCCATTTTTTATTTTATTGTTTTTATCAACAAATTTTACATTTATAAAATTTTATATTTTGAATTTTCTATTATTGTTTAACCAAAGAGTTGAATTTATAATAAAGAATACTTTTAGCTGATATTTTCACTAAGAATATGAAGAAAAATTGGAAAACTTTGAATCGAAAAGAGAAATTCCATTTGATGGGAATTTCGTGCAACATGACGGTGGTGGAAAACCGGAAAACGCTTTTCTGTAGTGGATATTTCCATCGGAAACGTTTCGCAGCAGCAATAATAGCGAAACGCAATTCGCGCGTTTGAGGTGGAAATTGAAAATCGCACTTCATTATTTGCCTGTCTGTCGTCCAGCGCGTGCATTTGCAAATAATGCGCTCTCGGGTAAAATTGTACGAGTTTATACTATACATGGGAAAGCATCAGAAGATCGATCGATCTTTGTCGTTGATGACCAAGCGTGTGCTGATTTTACGATTTACAATAAACGCCCAACTGATTTATGTGTCCCATAAACTTTCTAAATCCCATCAGGAATACACCACCTCCAAACTTAAACGCGCACCACTTAATTACTTAACTTCATTTTACCCTCTTAATCCACTATTTCCGCAATGTTTCTTCCGGAAAGAAGGAAATCGCGTTTCGTTTGTTGGAAATTGGTGGAAAATTTATTTGTTTGCGTTAAAACCCATCGGACGCTTACACATAGCTTATACAGATGCGTATATGCGAAGGTTGGCCAATCGTAAAAATTGAAATAAATTTCCGTTTTTATGCCGGCACGTGAAAAACGCTTTATTGCCGCATCCGCAAGAGATGTGCGTGTTGCTGTTGCTATTGCCGTTGGAAAACGCATAAATAATAGAGAAATTTAGGGGTAGTTATTGGCGCCAAAGTATTCGCACACGAACGAATAATCGTTCCCTATTGTTTTATCACTCTTTCCCGGACAAAAAAACCTCATGTTTTCCATCGTATAGTTAAATAGGTAAACGTTTTTATTGATTTCCTATTTGGTCCCTTTTCTTTTATGCCGTTTGTTTAGCGGTTTAGAGTATTTAAACTGTTTTATAATAGCTATTGTATATTTAAATGACAAAAACATTTCAATTAACGTATATTTATGAGTTTGTTTGCAAAACTATTGTTTTTTGAAGTAAATATTATAGATATTTAATTGGTAATCCTGATGGAAGCTTAAATTTATTTTTAAAAATTAAACCTTTTGGAATTGGTAATTATAGTATTCTGATCGTTTTTCATTGGGCGCTTTTATACAAAAAGTTCTCCTTGTAATTCGTTTATATAATCGAAAATAATTGATCTACCATAAGGTTTTTTTCATTTAAATATTGCTAATTAAATACCCTATAATAATCTTAAATCAATTTTAAATTAAAATAATATTCCGATTATTTGAAGGGTATTTAAATTGGGGGTGGCTATTACCGGCGCGAACATCTATGGCGTAACGTTAGTGACAGGCGCTAGCGGACTATAAGCGGAGCTCGTCGACTATGGTCGAGTCCGACTGCTGGCGCGCCTAACGTTAGCGCGTAACGTACTTGTTCGCTTCGGCTTGACTAACAAACAAAAACAAAAACTTAAATTATTATAAATTATTTAAAAACCTGATTATATTACCTATCGAATGATGCTGAAAATATTGCTCTAGCTTCATTAGTTAAAGAGTAATTAATTATTTTCGAACCGTTCGTCATAAGCAATTTAGCGATAAAATGTTACCTTAGATATTTGTTTATAAAATCTAAAATAATAACCCGATTCAAATAATTTTTTCTTTAAATTGTTACTAAATAAATTACCTTTAATATTTTATACTTAGTTCTTAATTTTGTTTTATTTTGAATTTTCTACAGGGTGTTGTTTTTTAAAATTTGGATATTTATCATTTTAATAATTTTAAAAAATTAACAATTGTATATAATATAAAAGACAATTTAATTGTCTTTAAAATGACACTAAAATTGTTAAGATTGCTTAATAAGTAAAAAAGTAATGAAATATTTTCTGAGCGTTAGTCATTGGACGTTTATGCAACATAAAGTCCTCTTAATAATTTGTTTGTAAAATCTAAATGAATAAACCGATCTTAATTATTCTTCCAATAAAACATAAGTAATTAAATATCCTTTAATTGTCATAAAGAAATTTTAAATTTAAACAATTATCTGATTTTATATAGGATGATTTGTTTAGGGCGATCATGTTAACGTTAAGAGCCGGGGTTACCGGTCTCGCCGTCAGTCGTAGTGGCGCACTCCAGCAGGAATAAACATCGACGGCGCAACGTTAGCAATTGGCGCGACCGGACTATAATCAATGCGCGTCGACCCTGGTCTAGACCGAGTGCTGGCGAGTCTAACGTTAATACTTTATGCAACAATAAAGACCTCTTAATAATTTGTTTATAAAATCTAAATTAATGAACCGATCTTATTAATTTTTTCACTAAAATATTAGCAATTAGATTTTCTTTAATAATCATATAGATATATTAAATTTAAACAGTTATCTAATTTTATACGGGGTGATTTGTTGGGTGTGATAGTTTCGTTAGCTTTTATTTTATGTTATTTATTATTTTAGTAAAATTTCTAAGTAAAAACTACGTGAGAAAAAAATTTAATTTTTAACGAGATGTAGGTATAATAGGTTGTTTGTGATTTGTAATTTGTAATTTGCAGGGGTCCTGGCGAGCATCGAGCGAATCGAATTAATAATGCCTCGATATGCAATTAGGGGTGGGGACGTAATCCTGAGGTGTGAACACAGCGTCACCCCCGAGCAGCTTTACAAAGTTGAGTGGCAAAAAGGCGGCACGAAAATCTTCCAATACATCAAAGGACGAAAACCGCCCTTTCGATACTTTGAAATGAACGGCGCTGAATTCAACGTATGTCCTTTAAATTTTAACTTCCCTTTTACTTTTTACTTTAACTTTAAAATTCAAAAGCTGAATAGAGTGTTACAAAGGAATTTTTTTTTTTTTGCAGAAAACAAACAGCAATCAGAATCAGCTGCAATTGTCCAAGTTAGACTTCACAGCTTCCGGAGCCTACAGCTGCGTCGTTTCTATGGAAACACCGATTTTCAGCAAGGACTCGGAGCGTCACGTGTTGACCGTCATCGGTACGTGTATAATTAAAGGATGCCGTTAATTAGCCGACCGACATAAAATTCCATCCCTTGTTTCTGTATAACACCCTTCGTTCCCTTCTGATCCCTTTTATAATATTTTAATAATAATAAAGTAATATTTTTTATGCATCTGATGTTTGCATTTGCAGAACCGCAAAAGAGAGACCCTCTGGTGACTTTCGACAAAAACACTTACGAAGTGGGAGACGTGCTTCAGGCTAATTGCACGACCGCCCCTTCAAGACCGCCGCCGCACATTACGTGGCTAATTAATGGCGACAAGGTAAGTAGATGCACAAACTTCGAACTTGACTCCTCTTTAATTAAAAATTTATCGACCCCCAAGTTAGATTGGGTACGGGGTAGGTACCTACACCCTGTAGCTTTCCTTATTTGCTTTTCTCTCTGTTCCTATTCTATGTTCGAATGGGGCCGCGATAAAGTGAAAAGTGTGTGGCAAAGGGGCCGGCTTTTGATGGCCAGCAAATTGTTTTCGGTGGCTTTTGCCCAAAGAAAAATGCCGGCGATAAATCTCCCGAGGGTCGGATACTCACAATGGGCAATCATTTTTCAGAGCACATATAATGACCAAGCCGGAAAAACCACCAGAAACATATAAAATAGAAGGATAGAAGCTGACAACAATTACATTTCCACTTACAATTTTTGTTTGTTTCTTTGTTTTTTTGTGTTTAATTGAATATTTTTATTTTTTTATAAGTATATTAAAAGTTAGTTTTATTAAAATTAAATAAATTAGATGTGAAGGCGCCGGGCTTATACATTGAGCGCCCAGTAAACTAAACTTCAAGCAATGTTAGAACAGTTAATATTTTTATTATAAAATGTTTATTAAAAAGAAAATTACCTGCTTAAAAAAATTGAGCATTAAAAATAGCAAAAAACAATAATTAGCTAGTAAAAACGACGTTTAAAAATAATTGCAGATTAGAATCTTTACGAGCAATGAAAAGGAAAATTGCGCGGCGGAATAAATTAAACACATGTAGCTATATTTACAGCGCAACAACGACACTTTAATTGCTGCGCAAATAAGAAATTATTGTGCTTTTCCTAAATAATAATAAAAAAATGATTCGAATTCAATTTTTAAACAAGCAAACGGTTAATTTTTATAAGAAATATCTAGTTTTTTACTGAATTGAAAACGCAATGGATGAAATTAAGAGGAAAATGCAATAGAAAAAGGGTACTAAAATAGTGTTTTGGTATTTCTTTTTGGTTTTTTAGGTGGACGATTCGCTAACGAAGTCATTTTCGAACGGGCGGATTTCCGGTCACGGCTACTTCGAACAGAAATCGTCGTCCATGAAACAGCTCTCGATTCGTGTGTCGGAATTGCACGTGGGCGACAATGGACAACTGTGGATCACGTGCATGTCCACTATTCCGGCCTTCGTAGGCCCTAAGGACCACTACGCGGACGAACGTCGCCATTCGACCAGAAGTAAGTCAATTTCTACTTCCTCGCCAGCAGCTCTTCCTTCTCATCTCTTTTTTTTGCCTTTTCCTCCTACGTTTCGCTACGCTTTTTTCATTCCATCAGACGTGAATTTAGCTATACTACTACACAAACATTTCAACTCTAACTTTATTTACTTGTTTATTCCGCTCAGGTATATCTATTAAATAAAATAAATTTAATTTATATAAAATGCAATAAATGCAATTTGCTTAGAGAATTCTTTTAGTCATTGAAAAAAGAGAGAAACAAAAACAAAAACCAAAAAGAAATGAAAAAAGTGGAAAATGGAAAAACAGATAATAATTTTTGCAGTCGAAGTAGTGATGACCGAACTACCAGCGGAAATAATTTCCTCATCTTCATCGAGCAGCAGCAGCAGCAGCAGCAGCAGCAGTAGCAACAGAAATAATCAGAGTGATGAAAACAGCGATAGCAGTAGCGGCACACAACCAAACAACAACAACAACAACAACAAAATGCATCGATTTTGCTACTTCGTTGCCATTTATTATTTCACCCACCTAATAATAGCGACCCTTTCAATCTAACCGCAATTAACTAATTGATATTTTATGTACATTTCTGCGATTGGTACCGAATATTGCCCACGCTCGATTTTTTGCAAAGAAAAAAAAGCTATATTAATCTATTCAAAAAAGAGAAAAGAAACTAAGTATAATTAAATTTAAAAAAAACGCGAAATCATATTATGTAAAATAAAAAAATATATAAACTATATGCATAAAATATACATTATTAAATAAATAAATGGAATATATTTTCAAAGAGAGCTGAATATTTTAATCCATGTTCTTAATATAATTAAAAAAAATGTTTAAAAAAATTAAAGAAAGCAAAAACTATTTAATATTTACTATTATTAATAGGATATGAATTGAATGTTCTATAAATGATAACTCAAAAACACTCTTAACACTAAACAAAAACTTTTACAGCAAATTGTTGTGTGTAAAAAAAACGAAAATCGTCTATTTGTAATTTTGTGCCTTCAAAAAAACATTTTCCAAAATGAAATGCTAATAAGACAGAAAAAAAATATTATTTGCAATTTAACATATATCAATAAAAGCAATAATTTAAAAACTTATTAAATAAATTTAGAAATGTACTTGCAAATATATAGTAGTATTGAAAACAATGAAGTAATATATTAAAAAAGGAAATTCTGCGGCGCACTTTATAGGGGCAATAACTAATAATAATAAAATTAAAACAATGAAATATATTTGGGGGCAATAAATAACAAGGTATTGAATCGGAACCCATTAAAATTTATGGCAAATACTAGCAATTTATTTTTATCCTATAAAATCACGAATAAATTATTGCTATATTGCTTCAAAATACGAAATATAAAGTAATAATAAAAATAAATGGATACAGCAATTAAAATGCAAATAAATCTGTGCCGCACAAAAATATTATTTTCATTACATTTTAAATTTTAATTTCAGTTAAATATTTTGTTATATTTTTACAAAAAAAATATTTTTTTTTCTCAATTAATCGAAAATATTGGCATATTGTTTGGGAAATGTTTAATTGAAAACACAAAATGTTAATTATTATCGTTTATTGGCTATAATAATAATTATTAGGAAGAATTGTTGTTATTAATATACACAGAGTAAATAATGACGGCAAATTAAGCGCTTACGAAAAAACTCTCTATAATTAATTGAGGCAATTAATTATGGTATATCGACTAAAGTAAATTAGTGCTTGAACTAAGTGTGATTCTAAAGATTTATATACATAAAATATATGTAACATAAGTTCTCAATGGCTTATCGATTATATGAAAGTTTTGCAAACGCTTTTGGGAAATTTAAACTTTCGTTTCAAGTGGTTAAATTATTGCATTACACGTTTTAAATATTTATCTCCGAATTTTTAAATTATTCAGTATAAAAATAAAAAAATATTAAACTTCTTTAAGTTAAATTAATTAATAATTTAACCACTGATTTTAATTGAATTTAAAAATCGTAAAAATATGTAGAAAAATAGCATCAGGGTATATTAAACAAAAGAAAAAACGAAGTGCAGTAATAATCATTCTCAACACACACAAAAAAAATGAAAGAAAAATAAAAAATTGAAATGATATTAAAGCTAAAGAGAATGATATTAGCAAAGAAATGAGGGAAACGATGACTATCCATATGCGTTCAATTAAATTTGTACAATAAATATAATAAATTCTATATTTACAATTCTATCATTTATGTAACGTAACGTGTAATCGAAACAAGAAAAAGTAAAAAACAAAAAAACAACTATTGTGTCAATTAGAGACGTTAAGGGATTTCTATAGGGACTATAGTGTTACAAACTTGTAAAATTTATGTGAAATGTATATTTAAACAATCAGAAAACAATCATTTTTCTACACAGCAGATATTTTTCCAACACACATAAAACACTTAAACCACTATTGAAAAAACAATTAACAAAAAATAATTATCCAAAAAACAATAAAGTGAAAAACGTTAAAATTGCTTTAAGGCACTTTGAAAACACACATCACACATACAAACAGAAGAAAGTGAAAAAAGAATTGTTTCCGATTTAGACAATGTAAAATACTAATTACTGACCATTTATGCGCCAAATTAGCTGAAGAAAAAACCGTAGCTAAAGCATTTATTATATTATACAAAACTAATAAATTAATGAGAACTATTGGAGATAAGCAAAAAGAAACGACAATTATTGTATCTAAGTGTAAATAAGAGATAATTATATAATTAAATATGTAATACACACACACACACACACACAAATGAGGCTCGAAGGCCTTGGAAATGTCTTCCTTGAATCGCTATTGTCTATTATTAAAAATTTAAAAATTATTACTTAAATTAAGAACAAGAGAAAAAAAAAACAAAAAAAAAAACTTTGTGTAGGAATTATAAGAAAACACAAAGAACGGCAAGTTGGAAACGTGGGAGCAAGAATTGTCACTTCGATTAAAGAGTTAACAGCAACAGCTCGTAGAATTGACAATAAATTGCTTTAAAAAACATTAAAAAAAAAACGTAGAAAAAGAAAATGCTACATTAATTAAGAATTGATAGAAAAAAAATATATAGCGAAAAGTAATTATAATTAATTAGTCTATACGGATAAATTTAAACGAAAAATATGAAAAACTCAATTGGTTTTCTTATAATTTTAATCTTTTATTTTAATACAGGGTGTTTAAGGAATTTTTCTTGAAGCGAAAAGAAAAGAAATTAATTTTTTAAATTGCAGCGAAGTTTTAACGGTTGTCTGAAGTGAAGGCGACGGGTCACTCCATTTTTTAATTAATTTTATTATATTAAATTATTAAAAAGAATCCCAATTAGATATTAAATTATTAAAACCATCTAAAAAATATATAAAACACCCTGTAATCTAAATATTAAAAAAAACATTTTAAACTTATTTATTAATAATTATTATTTATGCAAAAGCCAAAGAATTTTCTCTCTTTGTATAAAGCATTTAATATACAAGAGAACTAACTATAACCCAAGTTTTCACTGACTGAAATTGTATTCCTTTTTCTTAACTAACAATAACATTTAATTTCATTGAAATTCATTAAAGGGATTGTAATGTAAATAAAAATAAAAAGAAAAAAGAAAAAAAAAACTATACAAAAAATATAATAACTGTAACAAAAATGCGATGTGAAACAACAGCAAGAAGATTTATTACTGTATACCTGTAATGTGTATGGATAATATTATTTTTTGCTAATGTATTATATATTATAATTATTATTATTATTAATGTACTGTAAAATGTGAAAATTAAATTTCCGTTTTTATTGTTAATGGCTGCAGAGTTTATTGATTCCCTAGAAAATTTTGTCCCAGGCTAGGCTGTTGTTGTAATACGAGTGGATTTTATTGCTTCGGCTGATACTGACTGCTGATAATAATTTCCTGCAGACTTAAGTTTTTAACAGCTCTATAAATTGCGGTTATTCCGACGTAAATTTTAATGCCAAATTATTTGTTAATGTTTCCTCGGAGGATCGTTTTTCAAAGTCAACCGCCGCCGGTACTGTGGACTTGGCAAAACGAAGCGGAAAAGATGCCGCCGCGCAAGAGAGGAAAATGCTCAACACTTATTTAGCCTCAAGGTAAGGGAAAATATTTTTTTTCTTTGCCTGTTTTATTGTTTTCCCTCGTTTCTTTTTTGTTATATGAGACAAAAATTATGGTTTTCTTAATTAAAAAAAAAAAAAAACAATAACCTTTGTTTTGTGTTATTTTATTTACTTAATATTATTTATTTATTTTTTGTAATTCTAAACAAATATTATTTAATAAAAAATAAAAAATAAATTTTAAATTAATTGCCAATTATTAAAATTAATAACCAAAAAAATATTTTTCAAATTGCTTAAAAATGAAAAAAAAGCTTTTTTTAAAGATTTAAATTTAAAGAAGAAAAAACCAAGGGAAAATAATAAAGAAAAGCAAAGGACAAAACCTGTTGTTTGTGCAATAGCAGCAAGAGTAACAGCGGAGTAACAGAGGAGCATGAGCATGAGCAGGAGCAGGAGCAGGAGCAGGAACAGGAGCAGGAGCAGGATAAGCACGCACAGTGAGTGTGCCTAGGCATGTCCACCTACCGTCTCTCTCACCCTAGCTGCGCTCGTCTTTATTGATCTTTCGGTAACAGCAGGACTAGAGCAGTGGAGGCGGCAGCAACAGAGGCGGCGGCAGCTGGGAACCTTCTTCCACTACACCTACATGCCACCACCACCACCACCCCCTCACCGTTACAACTACTATTATACACCGCCGCACTATGAGTGCCGATCAACGGCGGCATTCCTTTCCGCCACCCCCCCACAAGAATCGCATTCCTAGCCTACCCCAACCTTCCTTCGAAAAGTCCCTTTATATTCTCTAATCCCTTATCAAAAACCCCAAAACATATTTCTTTGCGATACTTTGAATCTTTCTTTGTAAACATTTGTTGTCCTTATTTCGATTCGGTTTTAGATTTCTTTTTATAAATAAATTTAGCATTTGCTTTTACTTTTATTTTTGTAATAAAAGCAAGTGAAGAGGCTGCGAGAAAGAGAGAGAAGAGCAAAAGGGAGAATTCTGGTGGAATACATTATGAAAAGAAAATTAAAACGGCCAGATAAGGTTACATAAAGGGACTAGTTTATATTGGAAAAGAGGGCCGTAATACGATAAATCAAGCGACAAAGTGGCGCTCAAAGTGTGACAAGCGAACTTGTACCGTATACTACGCGGTTTATTGCGCCCTTTTTTTTATGTGGAGCATGGAGCAGCACCCCCCGACGAACGTATAAGCAAACAAATTCCCCCAATTTACATGAAATTCCCATTAAATAATTTGTTTTTCCGCTTTATATGATGCTTTGAAATTTCTGCTTATATACTTTCTTAAAGAATGAAATTTATTTCTCGAAAACGATTAAAAACCAAATCCATTTTTAAAAATTAACATTTTTAAATCCTACCTTACAAATTGCAGCAGTCTTCCTTTCAATTTCTGGGAGCAAATTGATGGGAATTGATAAAATCCAAGTGATCTGTAATAAAAAAAAACATTAACTAAAAAATATATTCAAAAAATGTAATAGAAAGTGGAAAAACATTTTTTTGAAAAGTGTTGCCTATATTTTTTGGAGAAAAATGAAAAATGGACATTTTCCCTTGATAAAAATGAAGAAGAAAAAATATGATTTGATCTGAAAATTTTCACAAAGGCGAATCGAATTTCATTCGCAACTTTTGCATTTTACATGAGCGCCACTCTATAATCTCGACGACTTTATGAGACGTCTTTTTCCGTCGCCGTCGTCATTTTTATGCGAATAAGGCAGGAGGAGAAAGCTCGACATATGTAAAAAGGCGCCGAGCAGCCTTATTTGAGCATATCGATTACTTTTACCATCCATTCTATACGTCCCTGTTACTGATAACAACAAAATCCTCAACGAATTTCAATGTAGCTACGTATATTCCGCCACCCCCGGCCAGCCCCTTTTTAACTCGATCAACAACGAATAATCAGCAGTGAGAAAGTACCAAAAAAAAAATTCCAACATCATTCATTTCCACTCTTGTGATTCATTATCAATCCATAAATCCGCAGAAACCGAATGGTAAATAAAAAAAGGAATTGAAAAAAAAATATATGAAAAAAGTGAATTGTAAATACGAACGAGAGGTCAGTGTAATGCGGAAGTAATGCTTTTCCATTAAATCAGTATTACTAGTATCATATAACACAACGAAAAGCCATTTTTTGCGATTGTTTACGCAATAATTAATAATTCAAAGATCCCTCTTATTGCTCTTTTAATAAATTATTTTAAATTGGATTTTTTTATGCGCATTGAAATTGGTGATTAACACAGCTGTAGAATTTATTCATCAAGTAAAATAAATATAGATCCTGTAGGACTTTAAAATGCAAATGGAAATTTAAATGGAAACCGTTAAAAAATAAACAAACTATAAAAAAGAAGAGGAACAAACTAAAGCAATAAAAAGAAAGCCAAGCAATAAATTAGTAAATGAGCAGAGGCAGTGTTTAAAACCGAAATGAGACAGAAAGGAAGAGAAGGAGAGAGAAACAGAGTAAACTGGAGGGAAAACTAGGACGCAGCAGGATTCCAAACAAGGACTCTCCATGTGATCAAGCCTTAGCTAATGAGACAGCATCGTAATGGGAAAGGCGTAACGAGAGTGGAAATTTAGAAGATTATGAGCCACCTTGTACTTCGTACAAGTAATCACACAAAATTTATCCAGCCCCCTTTTACAACCTTATTTAATAAACCTAATTAACTGTAACATTAATTACATGCAAGACAATTACTTTCAATTTTCATTCAATTTTCGTCTCACATAATAAGGATAAATTTTGTAATTGACTGCTGATTGATAATAATTTATTGATGTGAATCCGGAGAGCAGGAAAAGGAATCAAAGGCATTTTTATGTAGACTTGCAGGGAAATAGAGCAATGAAAAAAAGAAGAAAGGTTTTCTAATTGAAGGGGGCGGATTGGAGGAAGCAAATTGGATGTTCCATGATTAGACTTGCAGAGGATTGAAGTAATTCGGTATATCTGCAGCAGTACTGCTATATGCGGAAGGGAAGGCAAGTCATGGGATTAAAGTGCATCGGATCTTCTCGTGTTGCATTAGTAGTGCGGCGGCGGCGGCAGCAGCGGCGTAAAACTTGCACTATTATTGTACTGCCACTGGAAGCGGCAGCGGCGAACATCTTAATAATATATTACGTACACTCCATTGACTGCTAAACGAGTTAACATCATGCGATCGAAACTCTTACTTTTCTTCTTCTTCTTGTTCTTCTTTTTATTTTCTTATTCTAATTTATTTAAAACTACTTTTTACTTTCTTTTCTTTTTTCCAACTATGCTTTAAACTTCCGGTATTACCTATAAAAATTTAAAGTGTACTTTGAAGCTTAATTTCCTTACTTTAATTGGAAATTTGTTTAGTTTGTATTAATTTTATTTTATGCAAATTGCGGGGAAAAATTAGAAAGTAGGAAAAATGCAGGCGATGGATGAAATTTGAACAAGGAAAAACTTTAAAGGTTTTCGGATTGAAGGGACTCGAGAAACATGCAGTTAAGTATTTTTTAATGAAGATGAATGACTTAATTTGCATAGGTTCTTTGACACGTATTGAAAAAAAAATTGCATGATTTTTTTACTGTGTTCTGTGGAAGAAGTAAATTGGATTTTTCCCGCGGCATAGCTTTTTGCAAAGTTCGTTTTTTGCGAAAATTTAATTAAACTTCTCTTAATTTTACTTTTGTACGCTCGGTATAAAAATTTTATATTCTATTCAAAATTAACTTTGTTTTAAATAATTAATTTAATAATGAATACAATAAAATATATTAATATATAAAATATAATATATAAAAATTAGAGTGAGTGGTAAAAATTAATCAAAAACATAACTGATAAAGTAAAACTAATGTTATAGCGTTATAAACTCGAAATTTATAGTTTGACTTAACCTTTTCTCTAATTGGATACTTTTCCAACTCCGGTAATAGAATATTTAATTTGTTTTCTGATGAATACCAACTTCACTAATTAAAGTATAACTAATTATCAAATTAATTGACTGAAGTCTTTCGAAGATAATAAACTCAACAACTACAATAAGTATCAGTTAAGTTAAATTTATCATTAAAAAAGCAATCTTAAATGTATTTAAAAATACATTATTAAGTAAATTATATTTTGTAAATAAAAAAGAAATTACCACCCCCAATGAAATCACCTTGCATAAAATAATTAAATTGTGTAAATTAAAAATTAACTTAAGGATAATTAAAGGCAATCTAATTGGCAATAATTTGAGGTGTGAATCATTAAAATCGGTCGATAAAGTACGAATAAGTATTAAAGTGGATCAAGCCAATAAAGTACGATACATCCTAACGTTAGACTCGTCAGCACTCGGTCTAGACCATAGTCGACGCGCTTTGATTATAGCCAGGTCGCGCCAATTGCTAACGTTACGCCGTCGATGTTTATTCCTGCTGGAGTGCGCTACTACGACTGATGGCGAGACCGGTAGCCCCGCCTCTTAACGTTAACATGATCCCCCTAAACAAATTATCCTGTATAAAATCAGATAACTGTTTCAATTTAAAATTTCTTTATGATAACTAAAGGATATCTAATTGCTTAAGTTTTAGTGAAAAAATCATTAAGATCGATTCATTAATTTAGATTTTATAAACAAATTATTAAGATGACTTTATGTTGCATAAACGTCCAATGACTAACGCTCAGAAAATACTTAATTACTTTTTTACTAATTAAGCTATCTTAACAATTTTAGTGTCATTTTAAAGACAATAAAATTGTCTTTTATATTATTTACAATTTTTATTTTATTTTATTATTATAATGATAAATATCCAAATTTCAAAAATAAATTTTCCGTGTAGAAAATTCAAAATAAAACAAAATTAAGAACTAAGTATAAAATATTAAAGGTAATTTATTTAGTAACAATTTAAAGAAAAAAATATTTGAATCGGGTTATTAATTTAGATTTTATAAACAAATAACTAAGATAACTTTTTATCGCTAAATTGCTTATGACGAACGATTCGAAAATAATTAATTACTCTTTAACTAATAAAGCTAGAGCAATATTTTTAGCATCATTAGAAAGGAAATATAATTAGGTTTGTAATTAATTTATAATAATTTTACTTTTTGTTTTTGTTTGTTAGTCAAGCCGAAGCGAACAAGTACGTTACGCGCTAACGTTAGGCGCGCCAGCAGTCGGACTCGACCATAGACGACGCGCTCTGCTTATAGTCCGCTAGCGCCTGTCGCTAACGTTACGCCATAGATGTTCGCGCCAGTAATAGCCACCCCCAATTTAAATACCCTACAAATAATTAGAAAATTATTTTAATTTAAAATTGATTTAAGATTATTATAGGGTATTTAATTAGCAATATTTTAATTTAAAAAACCTTAAGGTCGATCAATTATTTTCGATTATATAAACAAATTACTTGGAGAACTTTTTGTAGCTAAGAATATTTATAAAAAATTATTATAACAATATAAAAACATTTTTAATTTATGTTTTAAATTAAAAAAACTTTATATTAAAAATAAACCGCTTCTTATCAGAAAAACCAAATCGAAAATCAAATCGTAAAATTCCAACTTAATCAGCCAGCGACAAGAAAAAACTCGATGTTCGAAACTTTGATTAAATTCCCCCGCCCCGCATAATTATTACAAAGGAACCCGTGGGGGCGGAAAAGCCTGCAACAAGCAGATTGCGTGCGAATTATCGTGTCGTTTAGATAGCAAAATATGCTACGAGAGTCGATAAAGTTACATGCCTTTCGTTCGTATAAAGTCGCAGAGCACAAAAAAAAAAACCAGCGCTGCAATCAACCCCTTCAACCCCTTTCGCTTTTACACACTCCCTGTAAACCCTGCTGCAAACCAACCGAGTGTAATAACTAAAAGTCCACTTTTTTAAATGCCAACATTGCTTATCTTATCTATGCGCTCATAACGTTTATGCGCCTAGCAATGCAGCCGATTTGCAATTAGCGAATTGATACGCAGCAAGCGGGGGGCGGCGGCAAGTAACAACTTTCAGACGAACTGCGCGTTTACGAAATGTTCGTCCAGGTAAAGAGTGATTAAAATGACAGTGACATCATGGGGAATTCAGTAATTACATATTTCGTGCGCAGTTTTAATTAAGAACTATAAATTTCGCTGACTCCGCCGAATCTACACACAGAGCTATAGGGAAAAACAGTGCACAAATAGGGGTTGGCGGATTGCACGTGACTACATTTAGCAAACATGACTAGCATATTTCATTTCAAATATGTGCTATTCGTTTTAATTGCAAAAGAAGAAAGTTTTCGATTTATATTTCAGGTTTTTATGTTTGCTTTCCCAAACAACTGTATTTAAAACCCCGCAATTTTCCCGGCGCATTCACATCACTTTAAACCGCTTCTATTTTTTTAACTGGCAAAAGAAAAAAGAGTTTAATTTCTTAAATAATTAATCACTGCCCAAAGCATTAATGATACATTTAATTTGTCTTTGTCCCCACACTGATAAAGTATCTAAAAATCTCCAAGAAGAAAGGTAGGAGGATCACGTATAATTAATCTGCGCTTCGATTGGAAACAGCTGTTTCCGTCCGGAGGAATAAAAACAAGTGACGCAAGACAATTTCTTTTGGGAAATTAGTCGCGTAAATCATTTTTATTATTCCGGGAGCCGCTTAGCAGGAAAAAACGCAACTCTCGCGTCGCCACTTTATGGTAAATTGGTCTATAAAACGATATTTTTAATTACGAAATGTTTTTTATTGCTATAAATTTCGCAACCGGTTCCGCGAGTAGTCTCTAGAGAGGTGAAAAGTGTTAACGACCTTTTTCGTCGTTTTTCGCTTATAAGCAGCTATATCGTAGCTACAGCAACAGGAAAAGGTTATTGAAAGATATGCACGCTGAGGGAAAAAAGGGGTGCAAAGTATTAACATTTTAATAAACCTGCTAAAGGTTAATTGCTCCTCCATATAAGTCTTTCACTTTCATTCATTTTATATCTGCAAATTTGCTTATATTTTCAGATTTTCACTTTTTATTTTAATGGGGATCACATTTTTTAAAAGGAGAAATAAAGAAAATTGTTATGTAATGAGCAATTAGGTTACGTTTAGGGTATGGGAAAACTTTTGGCAAAGAAAACTCGAGCGACAAATTGGGGGAGAAAAAAGTTGTAATTTATTTATCGCTCTTTGAATTTTTCCTGCAGCTGTATCCTGTTGACCGTAACTACAAATAATAATAATAGTAGTGGTAGTAGTGAGGAAAAACAAACTCGAATTGAAAGTTGGGAATCTGAAAAGTTTTACCAGTGTGCTTTCGCTGCAAGAATCCGAGCTTACTTCATTCTCTGCAACAACTTCTTTCCTGCTTTCCGTTGTACGAACAGAAAAGTTAACGGGGAGAGAGAGCTAACTTGCCTAAAATTCGAATCGAAAAACTGAAAAACTTTTCCAACAGTCGGATGCTGCCAACTTGCCAATTTTTAAGACCGTTTTTTATTACTTATTTAAATAAATTTAGCAATAAAATTAAAATCTTTAAATTATTTATCTTAATTCATTTTTAAAAATGTAATAACAGAATTTTTAGTACTTTGCAAACTTAGCAAAAAGTTAATAAGAAAATTTGTTATAAGGAGATAATATCCTGAAATATTGTCGAGGATTTGCACGCGCCACTGATGTAGAAAAAAATTTATATGAGCAGTATAAAGATGAAAAAAAAAATATAAAAAAAAAGAAGAAGAAGAAAAAGGAGCAGCCTGAGAGAAATTGTTATTCCACTTACTGATTCAGCACTTCTACAAATACATTATATACTTCTATACCTATATAGAGATATATTTCGTAAGGACATAAAGGAACTACTGTTCACGAGGACGAAGGATGGAGGAAAGAAGAGTCCTGCTTGCTTGCTACTTTGTCCTTTTGCTCGTTTAGTTTCGAGGAAAGATTAAAGGGATGAGGGCTGAATCAAAGAAACGACGTCTTTTCCACAGAACAATTCAATTTTCAATTCCTCTGTTTTGAATAATTGCTCACATTAACATTTTCCTATTGAACTTAAATTGGCTTTAAAAATACTATTTTAATTTAAAGTTTTGAAAAGAGTTAAATTAATGAATGAAGCAATAAAACTAAATGTCAATTCGTATAGTACGTAGTAGTAGATGTAAACCAAATGGGAAACTAGTTTGAGATTTTTGTAACGCAATTAATTAAGCGTGCGGAATGATAAGCGCAGGCAATCGCACAAACTGCACAGCACACTGAATGTAATTAATTAATTAATTATTATATAGTCAAAAGTATCCAGCCCCCGGTTTCGAATACAGCAGTGCACACACACAGAGAGAGAGAGAGAACATCCAACAACCGGTTGGCTTTCGGTTCGATAAACTAATTACAAGCTGGTTATTATTGTCGCAGCAGCGTGCATACTTAATTAATGAATTTCCTATATCGATTTCCCCGTGAAGATTTCCTAATTGTTGCTAAAGTTAAATTTTTCCCTTCCCATACCGCATGGGAAATATATTTAATTGCAGTTTACCACGTGAAATTCCCATTAATTTTTTGGCTAAATAAAAAAACAAAAATCTCCATTAAAAAATAAATAAATAAAAGAAACAGTTACAAGAAGGAAAAAACTAAAAGCCATTATTGTTTTCGACATTTAGACAGCTGAAACGTGAATTAATTAATTAATACAAAGAGGAAACGGCAGTGTCGATTTGTTTTCGTTTTGTATTGCTTAATTTTTCTTCCGGTGATTAATGCCGAGTATAGTATTGAAAAGGATTGCCGATAGCGTCCCTTTAATTGCACTCTATGTTTATTTAAAGCACTCCATAGATTTCCTGCTTTTATTTTTAACTTTTTAACTCTCTCTTTTAGATGTAAATTTTATTTACTTTTTTATCAGTTCGGATGTTGCATGATATAAAAGAAAATAGTAAACTGAATTCCCTTTTGTAAAAAAAATGGAAAAAAAGTCTTGGAGCGCTATTTTCGCACTGACTAATTAATTTAATGACGCATAAACTGGATTACAACATAAAGGATAAAAAGTGTGTATTGATTATTTTATTTGCTATGTGCAAGTCCTGATTGAAATTTAGTTCGCACAGCCAAAGGGAACATTTATTGCGAGATTGCAAAATTATTATCACAGTTGTTGCCATTTTCAGTCCCGAAATTGGCCCCAAGTGTGTGAAAACACAATTCCCAATTTTATTTCCTAGTTTTTAATTAAATAATAATTGAAATAAATTGAATTTTAAAAGTTTTAAAGTATTTTTTATGATACAAGTAAATTACTAGATTCTCGGCGCCTTCACAATGCCAAAACCACAACTATTCTGAATTGAAAATTTTTATTAAAAACTAATTGATTTGTTAAAAAAACAAATAAATTGCAGTTTTCGATTGCACAATTATTTCAAGCATTTAACTTTTAAACTTTTAAGTGGTTAACCACTGGATTAAATCAATTATTAAAGAGGGTTAAATGCGTGACAGGAATCGGGAGGTAAATTATTTTAATCTGATACTCGTAATTCGAAGACAATTAATTGAAATTCCCTGTAGTAATTAAGCTGGCGGTTGCTTCAATGATTTTCATCCCCTAATTATTAGCGTAACGTGCAATCAACGTATATTTCTCAGGTGTAACTTTCGTCCTTTGAAGCAATTTCAGCTTTAATTATAATAAATTACATAAATTCTAATAATAAAATAGAAAAACTACGAAAACTGTTGCAAGAAGATTAAAGTTTCGAAGTGGAAAATGCATTAAACAAGATCACCTTTCATTATAAACTTATCCCTGAGCTCCGAGCTGGATGACAAGGGAATTGATGATGGATATTTCCATACCAACAAATTTCACCGCCCCCAACACCCTTAACAGTTCAACACATACATAACAAACGGGAAGAACTAATTTTCCACCAGGAAATTCTGGTCTCTAATGATAAATCATTTCAGGGATGATATTTATAACATTTTGGGGTCAAAAGAGAACTTTAAAATCCGCAAAAACAAAGATAACACCCGGAAAAAACGTGAAAATAAAATAGGAAAGCGAAGAGGAAAAAGTAAAAAGGAAGTTTGTTGTAACTTCCGTGTTCTCCTTCGATTGGCCAAAGTTAAGAGTTGTTGGTTATTGTTGCGTCGTACTTTATCGTTTAGGGGTTGTTTGTTGATTTTATCGCGCGCGGGACTTTCGGTTCAGTGGTCAGAAGTGTGCGAACCCCCCGATCCCTCTGTAAGCTCTTCCAGGGCGCAAGCAATATATTTAATAAAAACCTTTGCTCAGGTAGTACTGTTTCTCGAAGCTGCAAATTTATTTCTTTCAGTTGTTTGCTCTTAGAAGCTCCGAGCCTTTGTTTGCCAGAATTATGGCCCGACACGACAAACATTTTTCTTGTTTCTTCTTGCCGTTGTTTGTTTGTTATTATTTTAGTTATTTTTTCCTTCATGTGTGCCATGTATTTCTCGCTTTTTCCTTGTGTTTTCGTCGGTTTGCTTTTTATTAGCGCCACATATTTATAATGCACGCAATAGAAGAGTAGGTTTTATCTTATTAATAGCAGGAAAACATAAAAGGATCTCCAAACAATAAATAAAAAATTAAAAATAAATAAAAAAAACAAGAAGGAAGATTATTTGCCAAGCACTCGCTGATGGATAATGAATATCCGTTTTCAATTTACATTTCAATAGCAATTCAATGGCAGTTTAGAGGCAACAGAACAACAACAGCAGCGCGAGAGATGATTTTACTCGAAAATTGCTTTCTCGCATAATTTGTAACGTAATAATAACAGTTATTGCATAATTAATCTCTCAATTACCTGTTGTGCAAAAGTACTAACAATTATTTGCTTAATATATCGCATAATCCGCAGTAATTTTAATATTTCTCTTCGCTTCAATTAATCAAATAATACATTACTACTTATTTTTCTTTTCATTGTAAATTAAATATATATTTAAAAAAAAAAAAAAACAGAGTAAAATATAAAAAACCAAGAGGAAAAATGTCTTCCAAAGTAAAGCGAAAAGCATTGAAGGGCAGTAATAAAATGCATGGAATTTGTGCGTGCGACAAAAGAATGCTGTCTTGTCAAAGAAGACTCTTTCGCTGGTATAGTACAGAGCCAATAATTCAGTGTCACGCCAGAGAGAAGGAAAGAGCTGGAGGACTTTTATTAAAAATGTTTCCGGCGTTTACCTACAGCTCCGAGAGCGGCTCTTCAGCGCGTTCCTCAACTATTACCCTCAACCTCAACTCTTGTCGACGGCGGCCACGGCAAAATTTAATTAAGGAACTTTCGACGCCGCCAAAGCCGCCGCCCTTGCTTTTATACTCTTCGATACATTTAAATTTTATACAAAAACAATAAATCTCTATAAGGAATAATAAAATAAGCAAAAATTTAAAAACAAAACGGCTTTCAGGTCTTTAAACTTAATTATTGTTGTTTAATTAATAGTTAATTAACAAAGTGAACGTCATCTAAGTTAAAGTCTATTGTTTGCACTGAGTAATTAATATTATTAATATTAAATTGGGTATTAATTGGAGGCGGCCGCACGCTTCGCACGCACACTGATCGAACCTTATTAAATTTAATTAAGTCTCATCTATTTTACTGTCGATTTGTTAATTAAATGTGGACTTCGTTAATGTTGCAATTTGCCGCTTAAAGTTTAATTACTTCTAAACTAACTGAATGAAACTTACTTTTTTCATCTAAATAAATTAGTGTAGTCAATTAAAGAAGTATAAATAACAAAAACTATTAAAAAAAGGTATAAAAAAGTGTGTTTTTGATAAGATATTGATAGGAATGATTGGAATCCAATTTGACCCACAGGAATCAAAAAGTTTTCCCTCTTTCTGCGATGTTTGTGTGTGCGTGGCAAACGGACTGGCGAAGTGGAAAAAATTCCTCCAGACGCAGATCCAAAGATCATTTCTCATAAATTTTCCTGACAGATGCAATAATACAGTTTCCCTTTTCCTTCTTATACTGACAACTACAGAAAAAAACCGACATCTACAAGAAGCAACATGTGCGCTGTGCGCTTATTTATAAAGTTGTCAACTTTGCGTGTTTTCCCTTTGCTTTCCGTTGGGCGAAAAAGGATGCGGAAAAGCAAACACGGCTGAAATTTGCAATTTAATTATTCAATTGAGATGTAGATTTGCATAAAGTTCACTTCTTTTTATAGTTTACAACTTTTAAATTTAAAATTTCATTTTTAAATTCACAAATAGCAATCCTCATCTTTTTTTAATAAAAAAGAAAAATCTTTTTAACTACTGCTTAGAAAATAGATGGCGAAAATTCAGCGAAATGTTAAATCGAGGTGAATGCGGGGGTTGTAAGTTTGCACAACAATTTGCGCGCGAATCGTACAAAAGGACAACTTGTTAGTTGACTCTGAAATATAGGGGCGGCGGATCAGTCGAGCAAGTGAACTAACTATGTAAGTAAACTTTCCCTTCGTTGGGGCCCGACGTCTTTAAAATAAATTAATTCACAGGTCAAATTTAAAGCGTACCATAAAAAGGAACAAAGATGAACAGTTCACTTTTAAAATTAATTTTACTTTATTACTTTATTGTTAAAATGCAAATAAGAAAACAATTTTAAAACTTATTTTGAATTTATTTTTAATAAAATACATCTTAACATCTTAGATTTAATAGATATAAATGAAGTGGTTGCTAATTTCTTTCGAACGCCACAATTAATGAAGAAATAAAGGGAGAAAATTCCCAACGGAGCATTTTATTTTCAACGACCTTTCCGCTTTTATTGATTAGTCGCTTTTCTTTTTTATTGTTTAAGCTTTATGGGCGATATGGATGAAATAAGAAACTCAGCAGATAATGCAGTAAAATCCTTGTTAAGATTTATTGGTTTTTGCTTTTATTTATTTCATCTTTCTAAATTTAAAATTTAATTTATAGTTTTTACCTATGAAAAGACCGGCGCCTTCACATCACTTACTTATGAAATTCCAATGACTTTTTAATAAATTAAGTTTCAAGGCAATTAAATGCCATAAAAATTAAGTAAAGCAGTTTAAATTATTAAATCATTTAAGAAGGTTAAATACGTGACAGGAATCGAGGGTAAATTATTTTAATCAGATGCTCGTAATTCGAAGACAATTAATTGAAATTCCCTGTTGTAATTAAGCTGGCGGTTGCTTCAATGATTTTCATCCCTTAATTATTACCGTGACGTGCAATCAAAATATATACTTCTTAGATGTTACTTTTATCTTTAGAACCTCAATATAGGAAAGAACAAATTTCACGCCTTAAGAAAAATAAACTGAATAATATTGCAGAAAGATTTTTGAAGTGTTGAAGTGGAAAATGCATTAAACAAGATCACCTTTCATTATAAACTCCTCTCGGTTAGAAGACAAGGGAATTGATGATGTGCTTTCCACACCAACGCCGAAAACACATTTACAAATGCAGCAATGGAAAGACGAAGGACTAATTTTCCGGCAAAACAGGATATAGTCCACTTGATAAATCTTCGATGAGAGCGATATGATAGTTATAATCTAGGTCAGAGACGACAAACAAGTTTAAAAACTCGCAGTATAATGGTCGCTATTGCAGCAGACTTCCGCTTTCCTTAGTTTCCTTATTTTCTCCTCAGATTGGCGACCGAAAGTTGAACGTTATTGTTCGATTGTGTGTATCTTTAAAGAGATCTTTTGCGGACGATTTTATCAACGTTTTATATAGTTCAGCAGTTTAAGTTTTCCACCCCGCATTGTTTCCCTCTGACTAAACTTTCCTTTATGTTCCACAATTTGAAGAAAGTTTAAATACCATGGAAATGTAATAACAAAAAAGGAATAAATAATGCAAAAAACATGCAATTTCCATTAGCGAAAACTAATTAATTTTTCTGAAAATTTAATTAAGAGGATTGTTTACTTTCACTTTATTGGGAAACTATAATGGCGTTGGAATTATTTCCGGAAACCGCGCAAAATATGAATTGCCAACACGACGAGGAGAGAAGTGAATCAGAGGTTCAGGTGAAAACAAAGCTGAGAGCAAACAATTTCAAACCAATTAAATGCGCTGACAATGTTTTCTAAATTTCTGTTGTCTGTGTGTGTGTATGTGCGTGCGTGAGTGTGTTAAAGTTAGTTAAAACGTCGCAATAAATTCATTAAGAATCGCGCTCAGAGTAGCGACGCGTAAATTTTCTAGTAATTTTAATTAAAACTAATAAATTAGTAGGCAGAGACACCGCGCGGCAGCTTTTATTATTTAACCAACTTTACTATGTCCCACCATATTTGCAGCAGTTATTACTGGCAATAACATAAAAGGCGCAAAAATTACCTCACTACCTCAGCTTTCCATTGCTTTGTTTGTTGTTTTTACTACGGCAATAAATAAGCCGTTTAATAAAATAAAAAATAAAGTTTTCTAAACAACCAGCAAACTTTGACGATACGTTTAAATTTACCTCATAAATAAATTGCATCAAGTTAAATAAATCTAATATCATTTTAACACCTTGATAGAGATACAAAATTTATGTTTTTAAAAATATTGTTTTAGTAAAAAAGCAAAATATATATAAACATAAAACGAAATTAAACAGGCAACGAATTGGATGGAATGGAGAGGCAAATTTTCCGTATAAATTGCACAAAATGCACATTGAACCTTTGTTTATTTATTGGCCTAGATAAATATTGGCAAACAAATCGTTCACGGAGAATATATTATTAAAACTATGGGTTTGAGTTGCGGGGGGGGGGGGGTGGAGAGTTGATTGTGCGTTTTGTGTAACTGCGATGTATATCGAATAAAACACGAACTGAATTAGCCACCTTTCATTTCTTTGTTTCGCGAATCGACGCACCGAACACAAATCGAAAACAGAAAGGATAAATAAAAGTTCCTGTTTGCTGAAAAGAAAGGAAAAAGTTTCCCATCAATGGATGGAAAAGAATTTGTTAAAGAGGAAGTGTATTTTTTGGCTTCCGCCCTATTGTCCTGCGTAATCAATCAATTTCCTGCTTTTTCCTTATTCTGCTATTCTTCCCTTCACTGTTTTTCCACATTCTATATACATATACTAAGCTAGTACTGTACCTACGAGTATTTATAAACCATTTACTTTATTTATTCATTTATTGCATTATTTATCCCCTGTATAAATGTAAAATATTAAAAGAAAATTTAATATTCCAATAAGAAATTTTAATAAAGATTAATAATTAATAAAGAAAAAAGAAAACATATTGATTTAATATAGAGGGGAAAGCTGTTGCCTTTTCAAAGCATGAATATCGAGATTATTATTTAATTTACCGAAAATCTTGTTTCGAGCTTATACAAAGGCTACAAATTATTGTTATTAAACTCTCGCTCTAGCTCGCCCTTAATGTCCATGTTTCATTATACTCGCCCTAATAGTCCTGTAATAGATTTAGAGCGACTATATGCAAATTTGCCTCTTCTCTCGCCTTTCCATTTCGTTCCCCTTTCCCCTGACATCAGCTACATTTAATTCCCTATTTCCTTCGCCTTTTTTTTCTCCTAATTTGTTCTGCGGATTAATTTCAATTAACTACAGCAAAAAAATACTAATTGACTTGGAGTATTTTTAAATACTAAAATAAAATAATTTAAATTCTAAGTAAAACAGAGGAAAAAAACTTTTTCAACTTTTAGATTTTATAATTTAAAGTTAAATTACGTATTTCGTTTGGATTTTCAGCTGTTGGTTTAGTCTTTCAGACTTTCGGACTTTTCAAATGAATGAAAATAAAAATAATAGGACAATGCTGTATATTAACTTAGGGGTGGAATTTCCGCAGTTGTGTTAGTGGTGTCTGTGTGAAGAGTTTATTAAATGTGGAATTATCGAGAGGATGCGTTGGGAATTCGAGAGAAAGCCAAAGTTAACGTTAGCGTTGCACACGATAAATATCCCTCTCAGTTTGTGTGTGTAGTATGTAGCAAATCGAAGTTTGTAATTTGTTGTTTCAGGGGTAAGTTGCTCCGGGATGTAATTACAATCTATATATCTGTGTGGAGGCAGTAATGGTTACTCTATCAATTAAATTTCCAAAGCGTGACAAAATTTATCAATACCTTTTTTATCAATTAACATTTTTTATTATTATTATTATTTAAAATTTCTTTTTCAAAGTTAAATAAAACTTTATTATGTATTTCTTTTATCAAAACAAGGAAAATAATTGATTTGAAATATATTAAAAGGGAAAATAATATTTTAATTCACTGGCAAAAGGAAAGAATAATTTCAACTGTTGTAAAAAAAAATCCTTTTGTGACAAAACCAGACGTTGAATATAAAGCACTAACAATATTTTTCCGGAACAGAAAACATAATATTTAATTACGCACTAAATTTACTTGGAAATATATTATTATTATACTCCTTTTAAGCTGAAAAGTTAAATTAAAATGTATTATTTATAAATTAGGATAGCAGTCCTTATTTTCTTTTAGTAAAAATAATTTTTAATTTGATTAAAATAATAAATCACTTGATTTATCATTTATAAAATAATTTAAAATAAATAAATAAAACCTTTATTTAAGCATTAAAAAGAAAAGCATTTTAAATAGAAATAATTATTTGCATTAAAGTTTTCAATAAAGTGGACTTTTAGAATAAGAAAAAAATATTTAAGAGTTTAATCTTCTTCTTCTCTTCTATAGAGTGAACCCCGAAAAAGGCATTAATCATTTTCTGCGCGTGACTAGAATTTTTATTCATCATCATTATTATTACGATCTGTCCGAAATTAATCTTTCGAAAAATTTGTGAGCATTCATCTCGAATTTCCACATAGCAAACAGTCAAAGTTTCCCCGAAGCGAAATTCTTTGGCTTTCTATAATTTTCCTTATTTTCCCTTTAATTTCACAAAATTATTATTCAGCTATTTTATTTCTTACTTATTATCTTTATTTAGGTAAAGTAGATCGGTATTGGCGGAATATAATACGAGTTGATAAAAAATAATTGATTTTTTAATTAGCATTAGTTAATACTTCCGAAAAAACTAATAAAATAAAATTTAATTAAATTTTTTTAAATTATATTTTCATAATTGTTTGTTTAAAAAAATTCTAGAGCAAAAGATTAGCTTTAACGCGTAAAACTTCTTTAAATAAATTACTCAGAATTAAATTAACTATAACATAGTAAAATTTCAAAACAATTGGAGCATTTTTATTATTGCGGGGGTGGCAACCCCCTCAATTTAATTTTGATTCTGATTTTTACTAAAATTTAAAAACTGCTAGAGAATAACAAACAGTTTATCTTAATAAGATTTTCTCATAAAATCATTATTTCATCCCCTATCCTTAAAAAATCAACTTGAAATTTTTAAAATTATATTTTCAAAATTGTTGGTTTAAAAAA
>JASKGO010001655.1:0-19426 GCA_030556065.1 Holobus sp. GC000080
TCCAAACAAGAATGGGCTTATGTACTTTTACGTGCATAAAAAATGGCCATGTTGCGGACACTTTTTGCACTACCAAGGCCGTTCTATGTATGTATATACAATAAGATTTCTATGATTGCGGCAAAAAATCTCATCGAAACGTCAATTTTAATCATTCAAATAAACGATTTATTCAAATTGAATCAATGGTGTCATTTAATTAAGCATACCATTCATTGGCAAGAACAAAGACTCATTAATTCTGGGGAGAGCTAATTGGTTATTAATTTCGGAGAAATCCACAGCAGAACAAAATACCTTTAAGAATCTGTAAAATTAGAGGAAAAACTCATAACTTTCAGTATTTTGAAAAAAAGTCAGAAAGAAGGAACAGAAAATAACAAAAAACATTAACAGAAATCTCAATTTTAAAAATGGCATAAGTGACCAACTAATTTCTCATTCGCTAGCTTGTTTGTAATTTCTTTATAGTATATTACGCTTCTTACTAGAATTAAAAAAAAAATGAAATGGCCAACTTAAAAGCAAAGTTTAAAATGTATGTTTTGGCAGCTTATTAGGGCGCTGCAATCGAGGCAAATGAAGCGCTAGAAAAAAAAAATATACAAAATTAGCTGGCGAACTCAAATTTAGGTGGACAATCCCATTTCTTACCTGTTGAGATTACAATTAATTAATTAACGAAATGCATTTTTCCAAGTATAAATTGCAAGTGAAAACAACGCACAATTTTCGCAATTTCCTATTTATTATTTTATAATTATAATTCTTCTGTTTCTCTCTTTTTAAATAAATAATAATAATAATAGTAATAATCATCGTTATCTTACTTTTTATGTGTGTGACGCATTGATTATGCAAATATATATATTTTTATATATATAATTATTACGCGCGACGCCCTATTTTCTCATCATTTCACTAGAATTATGTACAAAGAGAGCGCGTCGCATGCCATGCTCCTCGTATTGCATCCAATACAAGTTTCATTTTTATAATTCACTTTTTAATATTTATTACTCTTTCTGCGCTTGTTCATCATTTGCAATGAATTAATCAATGAGTGTAATAATAATTTAGTTTCTAGCGCGCGCATTGAATTTGCTCTTCTTCTTTTAAATTTATTATGTTTTAGCTTTTTTAGTGGTAAGTATTAGTAGTAGTAGTTTGAAACGCCGTCGTAAAAACTTGGCAACGAAAAAGTCATCATAAGGCGCGGCAATGCGTTCATTTCGCTCCAACTAACTACACATTTCTATTCATACTTAACTAATAATCAATATTCATCATTATCAATTAATCAATCAATCAATTAATTAATAATTTAACAAGAGTGATCACAATATTCAATCAATAATAATCGATAATAGAGAAACCAAATGTGGCGTTCATTCGAATGAAGTAATCGCAGAGGAGTGGAGATTTAAAGTACAGAGTACAGAGAGACGAGAAACGACAGAGTTTCCTTTACACAAACAATTGCTTTCGGTACAAAAAAAAAACAGCAAAAAAAAAACAAAAATCGAGGAAACTATTACTAAAAGAGCAAAGACGTGCTTTGTTCATTAATTATATCGTTACGTTTGCAGTGCACCATACAATATTTTAACTTTTTTTGCACAAAAAAATGTGTGATCACAGTGGTCGCAACCGTTGCGTTGCACAAGACAACAGCAACGACCTTTTTAACTGTTTCTTCTTCTTCTTCCTATTACGTTTTTTACGTTTCGTTTTATCATTTCTTCACAATAATAAAAAGCGCACTTTGTTTCCGACTGGCGTGTCTCACAGTACGTTCAATATCATTAATATTATTAGTGCAGCCGTTTTAATGGCAAATCAATTTGGCAAAAACGCAAAGCGGTCTTTTACACTACGTTACTAGCTACCATTAGCAGTAAGTAGAAGACTAGAATTTAACAACAATAGCAAATAATATTATTTGGAAAAAAAAAATCGAAAACTATTCGAGCGGCATATGTTATACATACGAATGGCACAAGTTGCTGCGACTAGAAAGTGTCTCAAGACACCGCTTAAGGGGGACAGGACTAGGCTCTCCTCAGTTTTCATATTTTTTTTTTATAAATTTTCATTTTTTTTTCATGCTGCTGCTGACAGCGACGCAAAAAGCGAAAATACAGGGTGGCCTTTTTCACTTGTTAGTTTTTTCTTTAATGTATTTTTAGTATTTTTACATTAAATTGTGAAAAAGCATTTTTGTATCTTCTTATTTTTTGCTTTTGAAAACTTACAAGGTATGCAAAGCATAGACAGGTTGAAAAAACATGGCCACCCTGTACTTGAACTTTCTTTTCAGTTAATTAATTAATCAATTAACTAATATGATTGTTAAGAGTTAAAACTAAGACTAAGAGGTTGCTTCTTGAGGCGAGAGAACGTGCAAAATGTAAATGTAATCACAATATGACCAGTGTCGCTGCCGCCAAAACGCCGCCGCAAAAATTCAAATTGTTTTTTTTTTTTTTGCAAAATTGCAGCACCGTTGTTTTTGTTTCTACATTAGAGCGCACTCGTACAATTTTTACAATTTTTCGCATTCCAAAATGCCTATTTAACAACAATAATTATCACGACTGGCAAATTTACACAATTCTTTCAGCGCGTTTACCCTAATTTTGTTCATTGGTTTTCGTTTGTCTGTTATTTGTGTGTTCTGTGAGTGTGCAGCATTAATTTTCAACTACTTACGCATTTAATCACTAGGTTTTTTTCATTTATATCATTACTTTAGAGAAAAATTCTGCTTTTGTAAATATTAGCAATTAATAATTTTTTTTAAAGATAATTATCATTAATTATATAATAATAGTTTGGTGAATTATTATTTACGAGTCACTGAGAAATTTGCGTTTCCTTTTTTGTTTCGATTTTTTAGAACATATTTTCCGTTTTGCGGTTATCTTTTCCGTTGCTTGTTTTTTTTTTACATTTTCATATCTTTCTGCAGAGTATTTTAATTACTTTTTTTTTTGTCTGTGAAAATGCACACAATTTTTATTTAATTAATTTTATAATTGTTTTTTTAAGAGAAATAGAGACGGATTGTGTGTGCACAGAATTCTTCTCGTTTTCTAGTTATAAATTACAAAATTTCGAAAAAGCAAGCAACGGAAAAGAAAACAAAAACAACAGCAATAAGCAGTTAAACAAACAATTCTGCTATATTGTTGTTGTTTTCCCCAAAAAGTATTTTTTTTTTTGTTAATTACTTCTTGCTTATTATGTAAGTTATATTATTTTTGAGGTTGTTTTTCTTTTGCTTTTTGTTTTTGGAAATTACGCCTAAAATTTCGAGCAGTTTTTCCATTTCTTTTCCGTCATCCATTGGAAACGTACAAAGTACTTTTTTGTGGTCCTCTAAAGCAATTTAGTTTCTAGTTTACAAGTTTTTCCGCATATTTTTATCATCATAATAATTATCATCATCATCATCATCAATAATAAACAATCACGCTCAACAACAATTTTCAAATTTTCAAATTCTCATAGAGGAACAAAATTAACAAAAAAAAGAAAAAAAATGCGCACGTTTTTCCCACACTAGTACTTAATGCAAAGTGCCACTTTTTCATATTTTCTCTCATTTCTTTTTGCAAAAAAAAAAAAAAAACAAAGCACAAAACACAAAACAGTCACAAGAGACTGAAACAACACGACGAGCGTTCCAGCAGCAACAGTATCATCAGTATCAGCAGTAGTTACAGCAGCAGCAGCAACACACTTTCTCACAATAGGTTTTCACATGGGATTGCATTTGTTGCTATCAGTTTTTGCTTGCTTCCTTTCGTTTTTTTTTTTTTTCTTTTTTGGTAGATTACTAGAGTTGTCGCAGAGGAAGGCGGCGAATACAAAGATACGTGTATGAATGACGACGACGTACACACAGAGGAGGACAGACAGACTGACGGACACGCAGTGCTGCAGGTGCCGAAACTACTACGTCACCGGCCGGAAGCGTCTGCAACGGACCGACGACTCCTGCGTCGGCTCGCCTTCGGGCGGCAGTGGCGGCGGCGCCGGTCCCTCCGACGTGTCCGGCGAACTCTCCAGCGCGGCACCGCTGCTGCCGCCGCCGCCGCCACCGGCTCCGCCGATCAAACACGTGGGCACTCCGCGGACGCGCGTACCTAAAACAATATTAAATGCCGATTAGTTTTTTGTTCTTTTTGTTTTTTGTAAATTAAGTTTTTAATTTAATTTAAAAAACAATTCTTGCAACTTATAAAAAACTAAAAATAAATCAACAAATGAAAACAACAGAAAAATAATGGAAAATATTAATGAATGACCGGAATTAGTAATGTTTAAATTTTGTAATTAAAATTTAAACTAAAAAAGCTGTAATAAAAAAAAACAATTAATACTTTTTGGGAATTTTGTTTTATTTTGTGTAGATGATGTGTCTTGCGTGTTTTTTTTTTTTTTGTACAAGGCGCCTCTCCTTTGATCTTTCAATCACTTTTGCTCTTTCTTTCTTTCTTTCTCTAGAGTCTATACCTTCGTCGTACAGCACTTGGGTTTCTAAACGCATATCATCAGCATTACTTTCATCTTCTTCTTCATCATCATCTTCATCTTCATCTTCTTCAGCTTCTTCAACTTCATATTCATTTTCACCTTCATCTGCATCTTCATCTGTTTCTTCATCATCGTCTTCATTATCATCGTCATCAGCATCATCAGCTTCGGATGTTGTAACTGTTGTAGTTGTTGTTGTTGTGGTTGTTGTTGCTGTTGTTGTTGTTGATGTGGCGGTTGTGGTAAAGCTGCGGACATCAGTGGATGTCTTCCTCAGAAAGACCTTCACTGCTGTTGCGCTCGTGTTTTTCTCTACAAATACACCGTGACGCAACAAAAAAACAACAGAGCAACGGGGACCAACAAATAAATAATTAAAGTAAAAAAAAATAAAAATAAAAAACAGAAAACAAAAAATGAAAATTTGGAAAAGCAAAATTTTGCACTTTGTGTTAATTTTTCTTTTTTGGTTTTTTGTAAGACTGAATATAAATCATCAGTCACCGCGTTATTTTAAATAATAAAAACCCATAGAAAAAGAAAAGAAAGAAAAGAGAAATAAGTAGTAAAGAAAAAAAACGAAAAGATTACTTACCACCAGGTCCGGCAGTCGAATGTCTCTTGAAGCGCAAATTTAGTTGACTAGGATCCGTAACGTACTTCTCGCTCTGCCGCCTCCGGCGCAGTCCCGGCGTCAGGTCACCGGACCACGTCATGCACTTGGCCAGTCTTTGTGCCGATGAGGAACCATTGCCGCCGCCGCCGGCTGCAGCAGCAGCTACGTTATTGTTGTTGTTGTTGTTGTTGGCGTTGGCGCCACTCACAGCCACCGGTATCCGCGACATTTTGCCCTGTTGCTCTGCATTCGGACTCACCTAATTGACAATTTTTTCTAAATTATTTTATTAATTTACATTAATTCTATAATTACACAGTTCTAAATATAATTTTTTTTTAATTACACAGGTCTCGATAAAAAAAAGTCTTCGAGTTTTCTGATTTTTCTGATTTAAAATACGAATTCTAATAGCAAAAAAAGGTGTCAATCAAAAGACGCTAAACAAAAATATTCATTTTTAGCATTTAATTTTTGTTGCGAATTTTGATTAAAAAAAAAAAGTTTTTCCCTTATAAGTGACGAAGAATATACTAAAATTTAACATTCAGGACCCAGTCAAAAATATCCTTTTGACTCAGGTTTTAAAAACAATTAAAATCTATTCAAAAAAATAAATAAGAATGATAATTTAAGTCTATTCAAAAAAAATTAGATAATTTAAATCTATTCAAAAAAATAAATAAAAAAGATAATTTAAATCTATTCAAAAAATAAATAAAAAAGATAATTTAAATGTATAAAAAAAATAAAAGATAATTTAAATCTATTCAAAAAAAAAAGATAAATAAAGAAAAAGAGAATTTAAATCCATTAAAACAATTATTATGAAAAAAAAAGAAAACAAAGAAAAAGAAAAGTTAAAGTAAAAAACCACTCACGGAAGTTTGATTATCGACGCCGCTGTCTTCTTCGTCGTCTTCAGGCGTCGCCTTGCGTTCCCTCAACTTCGACGGTGGATTTTCCGTCGCGTCGAAGTACTCCGATTGTTCCTCTACTCCGGGACTCAGACCGTTTGCCACTGTCCGCTTCACACTTCTGATTTTTTTAAATTTTTATTATTATTATCCATTAGCAACATAAAATCAAGAAGAAAAAAAAAACAATAAATTTTAATTTCTTCTACCTCTTTTTCTTTAAATTTAATTTATGTACAGGGTGACACAAATTTTTCTTTATTTTTGGACCGATTGATATAAAATTGGATATAAATACAGAAGACAACATTTCCAATTGGACTGGATAGCTGTCATTTTTACGTTACTTCCGGTTTCACCGGAAATTACCATTTGATTTTTCAATACTGCATTTTTATCACTTTTTCTGGCATTCTTTGGAAATTGGAAATGTTCTCTTATTTATTTATGCCAAATTCGGTCACAATCAGTTAAAAAATAAAGAAATGGCAGTAAAATTTGTGTCACCCGGTATTTAATATTCACTTCTTATTACAAGAACTTCTTGGGTTGCAAAGTCAACATTTCTTTTTTTTTTGTAATAATATTAATAAAAAAAAAATAATAAGATCACTTACAGAAAGTCTTGTGTTGACGAGGCACCGTTGCCCGTACCGCCAACTTCATTGGCATGGCCACCACAACAAGGACTAGATTGTTGTTGTTGCTGTTGCTGCCGTTGCTTTCCTTCAGCTTCTGCTTCGTCCGCTTCGGCTTCATTAGTAATCACTTCTATTCTAGCGCGCACATCTTCAGCGCCTGGTTTCCTCTCCAATTTACAGCAACCGTTCGACTCTTCTTCATCTTCCTCTGAAGAATTTTCTCCTTCAGATCTGCAAACAAATATTAAATTAATTTTAATTTTAAAAATATAAAAAAATAAACCTGTCTTCGGTTTTCCTTTCTTCAACAACTGCATCAGCAGCAGCAGCATTACCAGCCTCGTCATCAGCTTCATCAGCAAGCATTTCCTTCGCTTCGATTAAACTGATGCGTTTCTCCTTTTCGAGCAACAGTTGCTCCAGATCCGTTTCCGGAGCGAAAGATATTGCCTCGCGCTTCGGCGACTGAGCCGCCGAACCGGGTCCTCCGCTACCGCAGCCACCGCCGCCACCACCACCACCACTGGAAGCCGCTTCGTTGCTGCCCTGCTTCAGTATACTTTTCGTGCGCTCCAATTTGGGCGACTTCGGAGATTTCGGCGACTGCGGCGAAGACACTAGCGCTTCATTTGCTACCGTCTCTCGGTTATCAACGACGTCTTCTTTCAGCTGCAGCTGCTGCTGCTGCTGTTGCTTTGGCGGCATCACCGTATTACTGGTAACAGTGCTAATTACACGAATTTCTAATTTGCCTTCAACCTACAAGCACAAAATACAATTTTCTTTTCAAATGCTTTAAAAAAAATAACTAAAACTAAAAATTAAACAAAGAAAAAAAAATAGAAAAGTTACCTCTTGTAAATGTGCACCAGGACATTGGTCATCATCGTCGTCTTCATCAGCACCATTGTCGTTATCATCCACAGCAGCGTCTCTCAAGCACCGATGCTGTTCATCACTTTTGTCCGGACTTTTATGCCCTTCTTTGTCCTTCATATTAACCGAAGGCAAACTGGACCACTTTCGCACCAAGAGCAACGGTTTTTGCTGCTGCTGCTGTTGCTGCTTTTTCTGCTGCTGCTGTTGTTGCTGTGGCTGTTGTTGAAGATGAACTTCTTCTGGTGAAGTTGTTTCCGCATTGCTGTTAGCTGCTGCTGGCGACTGCAGCGTTTGCCTGGAGGCCACGTTGCGCATCACGTCCATCTTGAAGACGAGCTCGTCGAAGGCGGCCTGCTGCAGCAGCGGCGGCTTCAGGCCGCGACGGACGTACGGCGACAGGGACGGCGTCGACCATGCTCGCGGCAGACCTCCTGCTCCCGACGCGCGAAGACCAAAACCAAGACGAAGACGAAGACGAAGACGAAGAAGAACAAGAACAAAAACAGAGGACACATTCAAATTGTACAATTTTACACAGTTTTCGGTAAAACGAAACAAACAATTTGTTTCTACAACAATACAATACAAAACAGTAATCAATGGGATTGCTTTTTAAAGTATTTAAATATTTAGATTGTGAAGAATTACGACAAAAAAGAAAACAGAAGAAAAAGGTAAAAAGAGAAAAACTGATGGAAGGAAAACGGGAAAAAGCAAGAAAATTTGCAGAAAGAAAAAATCACTGAAGAAAATGCACAGATCGACGTTGCGCTTTCTCATCAGTAACTTAAAAAAAAAAAAAAAAAACCAAAAAAATACAAAAAACAACAGAAGCATAAGAATAAAGAAACAAATATTTAACTTAAAAAATAAAGTAATCAGTGTCAACAAAAAAGTTTCTTTTTGAGAAGAGAAAATAAAAGGAAATAACTTACCAACTAATTCCGGATAGTCTTCGATACCGGCAATATTGATGTACTTCCTGTTGGCGGTGCGCGAGTCTTCGCTGATGCGGCTGAGAACTGGCTGAACGGCGGCGGCGGCCGCGGAGGCAGCGACCGAAACGCCATCCTGCTTGTGCTCCGGACTCTCCGGCTTCCACTCGTTATCCGTCGTCTCTTCGCTGTCGTCGAACTGCGACTTCCACTGGCTGGCGAGCGTCAGAGCGCCGCCGCCGCGCGTCACCTGCTGACTAACATTCTCGTCGTCCATCACGGCGAACTGCGTGAGCGAATTGTCCGCCTTGTTGGCATTGCTGGCGCCGCCGGCGCTTCCGCATCCCGACCGAGAACTGCGCGCCGCCGACGGTTGCCTGCGGCGCGGTCGCTCCTGATCGGGCGTCGTGGACAATGCTTCCACTACGCTACTGCTGCCGCCGCCGCCGCCGCCGCCACCATGTTGCTGCTGAGCGGGCGCCACCCTGAGTCGACCGAGCGTCGCCACACCCGACTGACTCTTCCTAAGTGGTGCCGGCTTGACGTTGCCGTCTAAAGTGACCGACCTCGCCGACGACGCGCCCGCCGCCGTTGGTGACGACGCCGCTCCCGCCGCCGCCATTGTTGCTGTTGTTGTTGTGGTGGCCCCCGTTGCCATTGCCTGCGCCATTATGCTGCTGCTGTTGGCCGCCGCCGTATTGTGAAGCATTGTGGCGGCCATCTCGTTGTCCAGCTTCTCGGTGCTGGCCGGCGTCATTTCCAGGTGCGAGGTCGCCCTCCGTCGCGGCACTGCCAAAACAAGGACGACGTCTGAGTGGTGCTGGATGCGCCCGAGGGCCGAGACAAGAGTCTTCGAATGCCGTCGAAACGGGGGATTTCGGAAGGAGCGAACAAGGAGCCGGACATATAATTGATTGCTGCTGCTTCTGCTGCGGCTGTTGCTGCGGCTGCTGCTGCTGCTTAATGCTTATGTTGCAGCTGGCCGGGACATTGACAGGAGGCGGCGACAAACAAGTCGACCGTTGGAATTGAGGTGATTGTGATTGTTTTTGTGATTGTTGTTGTTGTTGGACAGATGGCGGGGAATATTTAATGCTACTACTGTTCTGGGGCTGTTGCTTAAGATGATTGTGGTTGTTGGTATGAAAGGGACTTTGGTAATGCATCTGATGATGATGATGATGATTATGATTGGGGGTGGTGGTGGAGTTTAACGAGGAATGATGCTGCAGCATCTGATACTGGTGATTACTACTGAGGTAATGGTTCTCTTCGAGGACGGGTTGAAGGAGGGAAGTCAGAGGAGTGCAGAGCTCGCGCGTCCCACACCTACCTTGATGCTGCTGCTGCTGCTCGCTGCTACCGCGCTGATGATGATGATGCTGTTGCGAAGTCAATCCGTCGGTCGCACCCACACTGGCACCGTTCGTCGCGGCGTTGTTGCAATTCTTGTCGACCACTTGCTGGCCGCGGCCGATGCCGTGACCGTGCTGCGCGTGATGCGTCTGCTGCTGCACGCCGCCCGTGTTCATCTGGGCCGTCTCGCTGCCCAACGGCGCCGTGTTCTCCGTCTCCAGACGTTTCCTCCTCGCTTCCAACTGCGCCTTCAAAAACATTTGCTTTTTTTAGTTCTCAATTAAATAAATTAAATTAAATAGAACATAAAGAAAAATCATTTCAAAGTAAAAATGAACATAAAAAAATCAATGGAAAATCAAAAAGTTTAATGGATTTGTTCGAAGGAATGAAAAATAAATTAAATTGGGAGAAAAAATAAGAAGCAAACCTCTTTATTGTCAGTCGGCTCGATATTCTCCTGATTGTTGTCGGTGGCCATGGTGTGCCTGTGCGGATGGTACCGCTGCAGCGTGCTGGGGGCAGTCGGCGGATGCTGTGCCTGCGCCGCCCCCGTCGTATTGCTTGTGGTCGTGTTGGTCAGATTGTCGCCGGCCGGCGCCTTCTCCCAATCGTACGGATCGCTCTCTTTCACGCCGCGACGCTTCATGCATCGCTCGAACAACGATATCAACATCTGCATTCGAAAATACAATCAATTAACTACTTTTAAATATTTTTTTTTTTTGTTAAATACTATTTTTTTTTGATTTTTTGACTTTTATTATTACTTCTAAAAAAATTAAAAAAAATGGATTAAAAGATAACTTACACTATAGTCAGGTTTGTCGGCATACTCTAAACTCTGAATATGGTCCAGGAATTGTTTCAGATCGGAAGGCAGGTGTTTGAGTAGAAGACGATGATCGTATTTCTCCTTCATGAGGCCGACCTGCTCCTTGTCCTTCACCTTGCGCCACGGCAACTGGCCGTTGACGAACTCGACGAGCATGTAGAAGAGACTCCACAGATCGTCGTGGCGGCCCATCTCGCGGTTCCTGTGCGCGTTTATGCTCGCGTAGCGGACCGTGCCGCGGAATCCGGCGGCGGCACGCGGCGCCCTCACTTCGCCCGTACTCGTCGTGTACTGGCGCGCCAGACCAAAGTCCAGCATGTACACGCGACGACAATTATATGGCAAACTGCAAACCCCAAAAAAAAAAACAATAATATTACTATTAATTAACATCAATCTAAGCAAACAAATAAATAAAATAAAAATTTAAAAGAAAATCAATTAAATAAAAATCAAAAGAAAGAACATAAATATTAAAAAAAGAGGGAAAAAATGGAAAAGAAAAGAAAAATTAGAAAAGGGGAAAAAAACGTACCGTCCCATAGAGAAATTACTGGGCTTGATGTCGCGATGCAGGAAGCCGACCGAGTGAATCGATTCGATCGCCTTGAGGATCTGCAGGCCGAGACGGAGCGTCGTCGACAGGCTGAACGCCGCCCTGGGTTGCGCCCGACGCAGCTCCGCCAAATTGCGGCCCTGCAGTTGCATCACCACGTAGTTGAAGCGGTCGTTACGGCCGCAACCGATGAACCTAACAAACAACAATACTCATTTAGCCAATACTCCATTTTTGCAATATTTTCCATTTTATACAACAAAATTAACTAGAATCTAGTCAATTTAATTCAATGCAAATAACATTAACTGCAGTCTATTCAAATTAATGTAGTAACAAATTAACTAGAATCTATTCAATTTAATATAAATAAGATTAACCTCTAAGACTAATATTGTTAATCAATACCATAGATCGAATGGTTAAAATTGGTCTGGTAATGTTATTTTGTAGCATAATAATACCTGCAAACGTGTTCTTTGCCTTGCAGCTTCTTCAGCACGGCCACTTCCATCTTGAGCACTTGCTTCGGCTGCCGAGCGGACTCGACTTTCAAGGCCACCTGTTCCCTGGTGATGAGATCCAGGCCTTCGTAGATCTCGCCGAAACCGCCGCCTCCAATTTTCTTTACAACCTACAAATCATTTTATTTTTATTTTTCATTTTAATATTATTTTCATTTTATTTTAAATTTTACAATAAAATAGAATTATAGGATTACTTTGCATGGCAAATTAAAAACTGAGATATGAAAAGGTGCAAAAGGTGGTTAAGTAATTACCTTCCATCGCTCTTTGACAACATGTCCTGGCTGCAGAAGGTCCTCTGAAGTCATCGTTATATTGTTGTTTTGATCGGTCGAGTCCAAATGTCTCTCCCAGCTTATTTTCTTAGTCCTGAAACACAGAAAAAATACATTTTATATTTCACTTTAACTCTTTACCATCATCATCATCATCACCATCATCCATAAAAAACAAAATAAAAACAACTAAGAAAGCCAAAGAACGAAATACAAGAAGAGAGAAAAGAAAAAAAAGCAAACAAAAGAACAATAAATCAAAATGAAAATAGGGAGACAAATGGAGATCGATGTCCGAGTTGGCTTGCTGGTGGTGTATTCTCGGTAACGACAAAAGGATACTGGCCAATATTCGCAATTAAGAGCGAAGGACAAACCCTAAAAACGGAAAAAAAAGACTACAAAAGCGTATAGGGAAAACGTACGCATCGGGCTGGTGCTGAGCAGTAGAAGCGGTTGTTCCATCATCATCGTCGTCGTCGACGGCCCATTAATTAGCGCCACCCCAAAAATGGTCATCGAGGAGGCGCGGAGCCAGCAGCCCAGAGCGCGACGGAACTCACAGAGAACGACCGACCGAACAAACGAACGACAAGCAGTAGGCAGAGAGAGGCACACGCAACGCACACACAGAGCGCGTATAACCTTAACCCAGTAACAAAGGGCAGCCACCACACAGTACAGCACAGCACAGCACCCAGCAGCACACACTTTGCGGTCGGAACGGACGGACTACCGATCTCGCAGGAGGCGGCTTCCGCTGCTGCTCGTGCTCACCACCGTCACCGCTCACTTGATACTCTCCACCGACTTCTAGTTCCGCGACCGCGACAGCGACAGCGAGAGCAAAGGGCGCATACAGAGAGCGGTGCGAAACGCGGGGGCGCCAGTCGATCGACGACCAACACAGACGCGCACACCGCAGCACTCTCTCTACACAGGACGGACACAGGCACAGGCAGAAAACACTAGGCTGCCGGGGGTGGCTTTGCCCTAATGCCTACACCTATAACCAGCGCACACTAAGAAAAACACAGAAACACATGCACGCGCACTTGCCATGCGTGCCGACGATATTCGCTCTATCTCTCTCTCACTCTCTAAATATAAATATTAAATTCTTCAGCTGTCCTGTGTTTATTATAAAATAGTGGATTCGCGTGTGCCGCTCTTCAAAGGGTTGCTGCTGCTGCTGCTGCTGCTGCTGCTGCTTGTTTAGCACCTAGCTGAGCGCATTAGCGGCATAGAACGTACAACACGAGCACTAGATTAGAGAGAGCAGAGAGAAGAATTAAAAAAAAGCTAGTGTGCCGTGTGCAGCAGCACCTTCAACACTTTTACACAACACACCTCAAAGTTTTTTCTCTTTTTTTTTTTACATTTTATTTCTAAAAGTATATGCCGCCGCCGTCAACACACGCACTTTTATTGCAGTCAAAGAACGTCAGAAGTACTGTGGAATTCTTTGTTTATTTTGCTGTTCGATATTTAATTTAGAATTTTAGGATAGGAAGTAAAGAGGCGACACAGCTGATTATATGATTGCCCTTAGTGGTCTCTGCCGAGACAGCAGCAGCGACGTTCGCGTCCGTCGTCCATTATCGTTGGGGGCGGCGCGCACAAACACACACACACACACACACACACACACACACACACACGCACGCACACAAATGCAGACGCTGTCAGGCGGCTGGTGTGTTGCTGTTAGCCGTCACCGAGCCGCGGAATATCAAAGCGAACAGCCTCCCCCGCACATGTGCAAAATGGCATTTTGCGGATTGCGGAAAAACACAACCGTCACATCCACTGATGATCTAGGCCTGATTCATAATGCAACTGCGTGAACATGCTGCTTGTACCGAAAGCTGCCTAGTGTTCAATCAGAGTATTAAAAGTTGCATAGTGTGTAATTTCTGTAAGGTGTGTTGCATAAGTAACTAAAGTGGAATGTTAAATAATTTCGCACGTGTTTTCTTTGTTTTTTTTTTTTTTTTGATTTCTTTGGAAAAGCTTAGGGAATTGGTTTAAAACATATTAAAAGCAGTTTAAATTTGTGGAATTCAAGCACGATGAATGGTGGTTTTCAAGGAGTTAAGGAAAACTAAAACTGTTAAAAGTTAAAAAAAATTAAACGCGTTGAAAACCGCTAAAATACAAAAGTCATTCATCATGTTGGTCCACACCACACGTTTTCCGCATTTGCATAACACACGTTCGATTGTTGTTTGTTTCAAGCGTCCAGCGTTTGTACAAATTTACTAAAAATAAATCAACGGCTTGCGCTTTTCATTATTTTGCGTGTTTTTAACTCTTATGGCACCGGAATTATACCATTTTTTACTTTACAGGTAAACTACTGCGGTACTTTACAGGGTGGCCATTAATATAATTTTAAAGATGGAGATTTGGTCAAATGGGCAAAAATATGCAATTTACCACTCAACTTTTAACTGTTTACAAATATCAAATATCTCTTCTGGTTCCTGAATTTTCCCGGAAAAACTGAAATTTGTCGATTTCTTTTTGATAATTTTGATAATTTATTCCAAGAAAACTATTTGTCATAGAAAAAAAGTAATAATACTTTCCAATAGATAATTTTAAGTACAATTCAAATAATTTTACAGAATTTCCATGCCTTGCTTGATTTTTGAAATAAAAATTAAATTTATGTTTTTTTTTTTTAAATGGAAACCATAGTTCGCTATGGGCTTATCTTATCAATGAATTGAAAATATTGTTTTATATTAATAAGGGTATATTTTTTTTTTTTTCATGAAAATAGTGCAAGAATAAACTAAAAGGGATATGCCTAAATCTATTTGGTCTCTCATTTTTCTTAAAAAAAATTCCATGGCTTGCCGGAGTTTTGAGGTAAAAATTAAATTTTTGTTTCATTAAATGGAAACCATAGTTGTCTTACAGGCTTATCAAATATCTTACTTTTTTCCGATTTCAATGATATAACACTTCGTACGTTTAAATTTGGAAATTATTGTTAAACTTAAAAAAAAAATGTATTTAATTGAAGTAATCAAGGTGGCTGGGATGTTTCCAATAGGACTTCTCCATGGAAAATGACGTCACGCAACGCATCCTGCGATCAAAATCGCCATGGATGCTGTGTTTTGCCAAGGAATTACATTTTGAAGAAACCAAACCATTTTATAATTATTTTATTTTAAAAGAACCGCATCAATCTTGAAAATATTATTCTTTATTTATTTTAATAATGTTTTATTTGTAATTATTTATTTAAAAACTTCAAAGACAACTTATTTTTCATAAAAAAATATTTTTTTCTGTTTTTATAGTAATTGTCAATGATAATCATAAGTCTTTTATCGTTGAAATCCGAAAAAATAAGCTATTTGATAAGTCCATTGTAAACGCTATGGTTTTCATTGAAAAAGACAAAAAATTGTTTTTTACCTCGAAAATCAAGAATGCCATGGATTTTTTGGCAAATTAATTGTATTGTATCTAAATATATCCAGTGAAAACAATTATTAATTTTTTTCTATGGCTGATCGTTATTTTGGAATTAATTATCAAAAAACAAATCGAAAAATTGCAGTTCTTCCAGGATAATTCTGAAACCCAAAGACAATTTCGTTTTTTTTTTTTAAGAAATATAAGTTGGGCGTAAAATTCAGCGTAAAAATTTTGCCAATTTTACCAAATCTTTATCTTTAAAACCATTTAAAACTGTAAAATAGGCGTTGAGAAAATGGCCACCGGGTTTTAAACAATATCCTTCCAATTTCTTATTTTCTTAGTCAATCAATCAATGCTATAAACGAGTTGACAAAATGACTACCCTATTAACCCTTTTTTCTACTAAAATTAAAATAAAATAAAATAAATTAACAGAGAAAAATAAAAAAATAAATTAAGAACAAATAAAAAAAATCTAAAAATGATTTAAAAAAAATCAAAAAACGACAAAAAAATATCAAAAAAAAGATAAAAATCTAAATTAAATGAACAATTAACAACTAATAAATCAATAATCAAGTAGAAAAAAAAAACTGATTTCTTACTAGTACTGCGAAGAAAGCAAGCAATTAACAGCAGCTCCATGTTCATTTCGGGCCCGAATGAAATAACTGCTGATGGACGATTAGGTCGGGACGATGCGAAAAAGAAAACTATTGCAGCAATTTTCGAACGAGTCACAAGTGCCGGAAAAAAATGAGCGTCCAATCCTTCAGGAGCCGCGAAGGAGGCAGACCGCGCAATAGGTTCTCGCTGGCCTCTATGCCTTTATGGTAATCGAGAGCGTCTTCTTAGCTTAGTTTGGTTTGGTGCCGCTGATGCCGGACGCTTTGGTCACTTTTGGTGCCGGACGAAGCCGGTGATAATAATTGCGTTCCGTTTTTGCTAAACAATGTTTCCTCTTGAATGGCAATTTTTACAATTTTTTGCTGAACCTTTGCATGCGTTTGCCGCCTCTGTTTCTTTTCCAAAGAAAAGTTATCCAATTTCAGCGCTTTCTGCTGTTTTTCAAATCTTCTAAAGAACGCTTCGGCTTTTGTAACGACTTCTTTTTATTTTCAACGGTTAATTAAACGGTTTATTTAAACTCTAGATAAAAAAAAAAACGTGACACACACACACACTGGAATTTTGACAGCGCGCCTATGAATTTGACTGATGTGATTTTTGATTTGTGCCGATAAAAATGGAAGGAAAACAATGAAACAATGAAACTTTTTGTGGTCTTTTTAAGGTTGCTTAGAAACCTTAGCGAAGATTTTGATATTAACAATTAAAGTCTACAATTTTTTTTTCTTTCTTTATTTTTGAGTTTTTGAATTAATGCTAGAATTCTGATAGTAGATATGAAAAGAGATTAAAATATCCTTTTTAATGAAAAAAATTAGCTCTATAAACGCGGATACCAAGCACTTAAAAATAATTTCCGAAAAACCGGAAAGATATTAATGATATTTCCTTCCGGATTTTGATAAAGGTTAATGTGACCAATAAATCAGCAGTAAAATTTTTATTATTGAATTAGTAACTTTTGGGAAATTTCGTTTTTTATGCTGCACACGCCCAAGAAATGGACGCCGCGTATTTAATAATTATTTCCGGAAAATCGGAAGGATATAAATGAAATTTTATTTTTGATTTTTATTAAGAATAATACGCTCTAAAAAAACAGAATTGAAATTAATAAATCAAATAGGTAACTTTTAATAAAATTTGACTTTTATGTTGTACTTGCTTTTCATATACTGTAGAAATGGACGCTACGCATCTAAAACTTATTTCCGGAAGACGAAAAAGTCACAGATGAAATGTATTTTGGATTTTATTAAAGAATAATATGCTTAATAAAATAAATGTAATAATTAAAAAATCCAAGGGGTGATTTCTGAGAAAAAATTGACATAATCTTGTACATTTATTATAAGAACAGACACCACGCATTCAAAAATAATTTCCGGAAAACCGGAAAGATATTAATGATATTTTCTTCCGGATTTTGATAAAGCATAATGTGACTAATAAATTAGGAGTAAATTTTTTATTATTGAATTAGTAACTTTTGGGAAATTTCGTTTTTTATGCTGCACTCGCCCAAGAAATGGACGCCGCGTATTTAATAATTATTTCCGGAAAATCGGAAGGATATAAATGAAATTTTATTTTTGATTTTTATTAAGAATAATACACTCTAAAAAATAAGGATATAAATTAAAAAATCAAATAGGTAACTTTTAATAAAATTTGACTTTTATGTTGTACTTGCTTTTCAAATGTTATGGAAAAATGGACGCTGCGCATTTAAAAATTATTTCCGGAAAACCGGAAAGATATTAACAATATTTTCTGCTGGATTTTGGTAAAGAACAGTACATTCTATAAATTAGTAATGAAAATTAAATTGAACAATGAGAATATAATTTGTGACTACATTTGGGGTTTATTACAAAAAAAAATCCTTAGAATCAAAAGAAAATAATTTTTATCCATTTTTTTCTTTTATTTTTATTTGTTTCATTTATTTTTATTTTGGTACGTTATTATCATTATACTTGATTTAAAAAAAACTTTGAAGTTGAACAAAAATCTCGTAGTTCAGGCATTAATTTAAAATTAAATTTAAAAAAAAATCAATAAAATTTTTTAAAAGTATTCAAGAAATAGTTTTAATTTCAACAAAAGCAAACTTTGAACAAAACAAAACAATCAAGAAAACATTTTCCCCTTATCCGTCACTAAGAAAGAAATTTCGTATTCAGGGCACAGACCCAAAATTTGTGTTGACCATAGTGTAAAAATTGCTCGCAAAATTAAAAATTATTCTTTCAAATAATAAATAATTAAACAAGTAATAAAAAAGTGAAATTTTAATTTTATTTTTGATTTTTGTTTCTAAGTTATTAGAAGTTTAGAAGTTATTAGAAGTTTTTTTTATTGTAAACATTTCTTTTAGAAAAAAAGTCACCTTGTATACATTTTCTATACAAAGAAATAGAAAGAAAGAATGCAAAAAAGGAGTCAATTTTTAATATTAAAATTACTTAAAACCCGAAAAAAAACTAATAAATTAAAATTAAATTAAATTAAAAGAAGATGAAAAAGGCGAGAGAAAAAAAAAAGTAATTGACCTAAAAACCGTTGCGTAACTTAGCTATCCCATCCAAGTCCCCAAGAAGATGAAAACAAACATTCCGAACAGAATGCCGTTTAATTGCGAAACAACGCGGATGTTTGCGTTGCATTTTAGCATAGTCCCAAGTATTCATATAGTTTGTATATAGTATATCGCAGCATAGCCATTGAATATAGACCGCATGTAGTCCGAGTGGAAGAGAAGAGAGAGAAGGAGTATGCGAGTCCGAAAGAGGCGTCGCGACGCTTGCACTTCGCAGAAGAGTACTACTAGCGAATAACGTATCGAATGATGCGTGAGTCGACGAGGAGCGCAAGGAGCGACGCGAAACCGATAACAGGGCAATCCTATCCTATCCTTCGACATCAAAAGTTAATAATATACACTAGGAAACGAGGTGTTTGTCCTTAAAGATTCACATCTCTCGCATCTCTCACCAACACACACTTTTCAATTTGCAATGTCTTCGTTGAAAATAAAAACTTTTAAATAAATTTCAACTTTTATTTTATTTGTTTATAAAGGCCTAAAAAATTAGACGTCTCGTTAGTTTTTTCATTATTATTTCAATTTTCAGAAGAAAATTGAAATTTTGCGGTTAACAATATATTTAAAAATGTAAAAATATATTATATTATTTTATTAATAATTATTAATTACTTAAAATCAATTTTTAGTTCAATAAAATTGAAAAACGAAGCTAAAAAGATTAATTA